>JAODUG010003291.1:0-11382 GCA_027564795.1 Aphredoderus sayanus | reverse complement strand
GCGTGTGTGTATGTAGCGTGAATGTGTTTTGGAGTTTTCAAATGCAGAAAAACTAGTTAACCCTTGTGATGTCCTCATCATTGGGTCAAAATGACCCAAATTACTAGCGCTTTGTGCCAGATAGAAGGCGTTAAACCTAATTATACAGCTTACACACATATTATGTGCACTGCTGGCACAACAAGGTGTGTGTTTGAAACCCGAGGACAGGAGGGTTAAAAGGAACATAAAACAACAATACACACACAAATACAAAAAGAAATAATGAAAAAAGAAATAAACACACACAGCAATGACAATAAAAAGAACCATATATTCATACACAATTAGATGGTCGTTCAACACTATATTTTAAGGGCGTCACGAGGGTTAACTTATTCTGCATTTTTTATCTTTTTATTTTATTTTATGTTTTTACATTTATTTTACCAGGCAAGTCTGTTAAGAACAAATTCTTATTTACAATAACATACATTTCTGACTGATTTAATTATAGTCTGGCACCCCTGTGCTGCCATGAATGATTACATTTTAGTCTTTAATGGCTTCATATGGCTCCATATTTGTATACGGTGTTCATGCCTCATATTCCACAACTGAAATGTTGTAGTTCTCAGGTCTCAAAACATGTATTTTTAGGTAGTAAAACAAAAACAAATGTGTACATGCTGTATTTAAACAACTGTGTGTTAACTTGTGTTTACCCACACAGACATGCACACACAATGCCCATTTTAAATGCAAACAACTTTGTGAATTTGAGTTGGAATATGAGATGGAAATAGGGAAGATGATGATTATTTTTAGTAGCTTCTGAGGCTGTTTTCTGTTTTGGGTGTTGGAGAAAGTCAGGCATCGTCTCATTTGGGATTTCTATCTAATTCCCTCTTCAAACTTTCCGAAAGATGCTGTTATTTATTTGTATCTACCTAAGTGTGAGATTTTAGGCTTGATAATGAGCTGGGTCCTTGTTAAGGATAAGACATAGGAAATCAACTTCAAGCTTAACTCTGCTCAACTGATATTAGAGAGCATAAGAAATAAATAGTTCTTTCCTGTCTGCTATTCTAAATGATAGACGTCGAATGTTTTTTGTGATTCAGTAACTGCCAATCAGTTGCTACGCTAATGCTAACCGACAGATGCAGGTTGATGTTTGAACTTCTCTATGATTGGAATGTGTCTGAGTATGATTGCAGGCTGAAGTGCATTTTCTGCCTCATGTCTGAAGGATATAAGGGCAGTAGTGGGGACCTGGGGAAAACCACCATTACCTACTGCTACTGAAAGTCTCCCAGTTACACTCCAGGGAAAATGGACCTTCCATGTGTTATTTATCCTGCAGCTTTTGTGCTTTTGACGTCACGTGTTTAGATTATTTCCTCAGGAGAAGTCATTTCTGGGGACATTTGCTGTGCTTTATTCCCTCTATTTCATCTGAATGGCTTCACCCTGTGGCACTCTTCGCCCAGCCTGTCATTCATGCACCTTTACTGGCCCTATACTGGGACTCTACAGTAGGCAAGAATCCTGAGTTATATGCATGCTTGCTCATTGGGAACTCTAGTTTTCCATAATGCCACAGGGCAAGACTCATGTTAAAGGTGTGGTAGGGTTTTAGTGATATACATTTAGTGTAATTTGTTAGAAATGTCATAGAGCAATCAGCTACCAGTGAGTGAAATGCTCTGTGAGAATATCTGCTGTGGTTGATAGCCCTAGCCTCCATATAAGTCGATTCAGATTTTGCCAGCTGCATAAGATTGATTAATTATTCATTTCTCTGATTGGTACCTTACCTGTCAATCACATGAATGTACACACACAGCTACAACAATGGTGCTTCTCAATGGTGCTTCGCAATGGTAGACCAATGGGCTTTAGAGGGAGGGAGCAGAAGAGAATGGGTTTTGGTTTGTTTATTTACAAAGTCTTGCAGTCTTGCCTTCATTAGCTAGCTCTCATTGCAACTCTTACATCCTGCCTACAGCAGCTTAAAGGGCATTTATGAGAGGAGTAATTATAACATTTAAGGCACAAATTCTGAAATACAAATGTGGCAGCAGGTACAGTATAGCTGCATAGTCCATATTGATTGCAATTACAGGGCATTTAGCATTTTGAAGCAGTAACCTGAAATTGTTAATATATGAATGTAATAATATAATAATTATTATATAAATATAACAACTAATGTTAATGTATACATTCCGAGCAAATCTATGCCCATTCGATGCAATACGATGCTTATAAACACATTATTGAAGTAAATGACATTTTAACTGATGTGTCTCTATATGTTGCATGCTTGAGTAGGTGTAGGACACTAATGCCCTAAACTCAATCTTCCACGCTGTAATTGTTCACATCCATCATGATTTGAGTTGGCTCTGTTTTGCTTATATCTGCAGCTTCAGCACACCCGTTTGGCATTCTGTGCCTGTTGTCTATATTGGGTAAAAAAGACTGTATTGTGTTTTAGCATAAGTTAAGGAAATGTGTTCATTCTAGCACATTCTTTAATTTGGTCTTTCAAAGAAGTGTTTTGCTTTCCAGTGCAGCGTGTTCTTTGAACATGTGATGGTTTTATCTACACAAAAGTGTTGAAAGCAAATCTAGAAAATTCAAGAAAGGGCCTAGTCTTTGAAGTACAATCCTTCCACTACACCCTAAAATCTGTATAAATATGAGGTGCTACTGTCGTGTGTGTGTGTGCGTGTGTGTGTGTGTGTGTGTGTGTGTGTTTAACTGCACACACACACATGCAAAACACACATCACTGTAAGTAACTGCAGTTAATAAATCCTTTGTTTAGAGTACAGTAGATGTTAGAATAACAATCTGAAAAACACAAGACCAATTTTGTACTGTATACTGCAGCTTCAAGCAACAACCCCCTCCCCCCCAGTTAACAACAGCCATTTGACAAGTCATGTACTCATGTCCGATGTGATAGTATCAGAAAAAAAGGGTGGATGGGAGGGGAAGGGGGGGGGGGGGGTGGTGGAGTGCGAAATCCTTCTATCTGCCATGTGAACAGAAAATGCTCTAAGATGGCCGGGAACATGTCATGTACACCAACCTATGTGACATTAGGTTATATACGCGACTGGAGATTTAACCTGACCGTCCTCCAGGAGAACATGATACTCTGTGTGCCTGGAGGATTTCAAAGGTTGTTGGATGTTAGGAATTGATATTAACAGATGTTAGCGCATGGATGTACTGTCCACAGTGCATATACTGTGGCTTTGTATTGCACATCCAGCAGCTTTCGGTTGCCTCTGTTCTGGCATTGTCAAGAGTCTGGCCCACATCCTTTTGTGATTACACCTTGGATATATGTCATTTAGTTCTCAACCTGTATGTGCTTGACCTTTTAAGGTCAACAGGAACACACTGTTTGGCCAATTAAGTGTGTTGTGGTTTGATTTGCGGGTGTGTATATTACCCATATTTGAACAAACGTGTGTGAAACCCCATCCTACCTTATTCAAGTACAGTATATGGTTTCTGAACTTTGATATACATGTAGCACTTTGGATAATGTGTGGCTACATATTATGCCTAAACTCCTGAAAACAAGCATACTGTATGTTGTAGGCTTTAGTCTACATTTTGTGGGTTACGGAATCCATATCTCTGTTGTTAGATCCATGTTCACAAGGGGTCCATAAAATGTTCCTGGCCGATTTAGGACTCAGGGATCTGACCTGGTCTACTCATACATCTTGTCTATTGACAGCACTGCAGGGGATCTTTATCTTGATGGTTTGTCTGTTCACTGGCAACACACCAGTCTATGGTGTGTTCCTGCCTGAAGCCAATGACCAGGTTGATTTGTCAAAACCAACAAAATAGCAGCCATTTGACAACCTTTCAACATGTTTTCTACTGTGAGATTAAGATCCAAAAATTCTAAAAAGAAGTCTGGCCATTTCTCATTTATTCTCTTTTAAGTACAAATGTGATTTTAAACAAGGGCAGCTTCAGATGTGACATTCTGTCAAATGGTTAGAGAAATAGGGAACTGAAATGTATATAGTTACGTATTTGCTTTTATCCACTTTTGCATGAATTATTATTATTTTTACTCCATGCTTATTGCTTTTCCTCTGCTCTTACTTTTCTACTTTATTCGCCAATGCCACAATCAGGCCATACATATGGACAACAATGTCCAAGTGTATATATAAATAAAGTGTGTATATATCAATTTGCCAGACCTATTTAAAATATCTATTCTAAAAAATGAATTAGTCACTTTGAAATAAGTAGATCATTAGAAATAACAGGTATGAGCAGTAATCACTAATTAGGCAGGTATGATGAGGCGATGATGAGGTACAATATATGCTTGATACCACAATAGGTTTAAGTCTTTTTCTTTTCAGTTTGCAGAAGTCACTGGGCAAATGAAGCATTTCACTTGTACTTTGAGCTAAGCCCCGACCACTTCCCCAGTTCCTTGATTTTAGTGTGTGATATGTTAAAGATTTTTTTTAGTTTCTCAACGAATTCCTCAGTTTATTGTTCAATTTGGAAAAAGAGTTTTGTAGTTTTATAGTTTGTCATTGTGCATCTTGATTAAAATAAATCTCCTCTGAAGTACAGTAGGTGGGTCTTGGCACATTTAGCCAGCTTTATATGGCTCTGCAAGACTATACAGTACATTGATGATAACAGTCAGGGAGGACATAATTCGTTTTTGAGAGAGGTATACCTTCAGCCAAATTAACTAAATATATTTTTTATAGATTTTACATGCAATGTTAGACTAAAAATACATGCTCAAAAGATGTTTTGGGGGCTTAAAAAATGTCTTTACCACTGGGATACAGTGTATGTGTGTGTGTATATGTACACATACAGTATACACACACACGTACGCACACACACACACCATATAAGCTTTATGTCAGATTCTGTTGGAGAGCTCATCAGATTAGTGTGACACAAAGACTAAGCCAAACAAAGACAACAGGCAGAGAGATAAGTGATACAAAGGGCAATATTATCTATTACAGGAGAGGTGTAACTGTCAATGTTAAGTCTTAAATTTTATACTGTGAATTCAATACAGAATGACCGCATATTTCTAAACAAGCACAATATAATGAAGACCAAGTCACCAGTGATAGGAATTGCATAAAATAGGTGACAGGGCCACTCTCCACATGTCAAGTGCTGCCAGTTGTTTTGAGCATTTCTGTGTGCAAACCAGGCATTGTGCAAAAGATGGCTTGGGGGCTATTGTTTCTACTAAGGCACTGTATTAAAATTCACTATATTTTTGTGTGTTTGTGTCTGTATTTTTGAGATATGTTTTGAGAGAGCGAGGATCTATACAGGGTAAATTAAGTGGAATGTCCGTCTGTGTGTTTTTACTACTTTTTCAACTACTACTTATTTTTCAATCTCTCTTTTTTTTGTTTATATTTTTTGCAATAAGCCTGGACTGGACACATTCTGCTGTTGCCAGAGGACTACATGTTTAGCCAACTGCATTGCTCCACTTTATTGTTAGACTGACATGTACATGGCTATAATATATTGAACTGGGTGTTCTTGATACCGCTTGTCAAATCTACTGACACAAACGGCGATAATGTCAAACATGACAAGTATGGAAACTTTTAATGAGTCATGGAAGATCGAAAGAGCATTTTATAGTCACCTTGTTTCTAGCCATCTTATTTTAGAAGTAGTGGATATCAAACCCCTTCAGGCAGAAGACAAGTGGTAGTCTGGCTACAAGATGCAAAATAGAAACATATTGAACTCAGTACAATGTACAGAAATAGAAACACTTCAGAAACAGATTGAACTTGCAGAACAATGAGAAATTAGAAGTATTTATGCATATAAATTGATACACCCATACAAACATGAATACTGCCTATAACTCTACTGTTTCACAAGTACAATCTTTCATGACTACATTGTGAATCACAGCCACTGAAAGCATAATTTCTTTTGTCTGACTAAAAAAAGATAAACAAAGCTGAATGCCACACAAATTGTTTTGCATAATTACAGTTATTAAATAGTTCAGTGTTCTGATAATGTTCCTCTGCCCTGTTGCATGCAAAGTGGTCACGTCTGTCTTCTCGAGGCAGGATGTTATTGATGGAGGGACACAGTGACTCATGCAACAAGTAGATGTTAGTCATCCCATACATGTTTTTATTTTTATTTTGTTCCAATATGTTCTGCAACACACAGGTTATACATTTATTTTGAACAAACTCCAGTCTGTTTCCTATTTTGTAGATATTATTAGCAAAATTATTGTCTCAAGAAATACTGTTAAATGAATACAGATCTCATGGTGGACAGATGTTCAAGAAGTCCTTGTTCTATCCTTGAAGGACGAAAGTCTTAATGGTTGTATTGACATAAAAAAAATGCATCTGTCACAGATTTACACCGAATGTGTACTCTGTCTGAAATGATATAGATGTTGGAATTATTGGTGAGTAGTTGTAACAATCTAAATTAGAACTGAACCAGAAGTTCAATTTAACAAAAAGGTTATTTTAATAATAACACTCAAAGAATAGAATGGCAATGCAAAATAATATGCAAAGGGGTAACACAAGGAGACTAGTATATAAAGAAACAGGGTAACGACAAGACGAGACACAGATGTAGGAGCCGCAGGATGTCGGTGTGACAATCCCCAGGCGGACAGCCACACCCGGTCCCCTGTGCCGTAGACCGAGGTCATACTGGAAGAGGGTGGAGGAGGCCCACTGGTGCACGCCACTGCACCTTCGACTGTGCGCACGTCCGACAGGATCAGACAAACTGGCACACAGTCCTCCCCATACCAGTACTTGTCTCTGAGAAGTTCTGTGGTCCGGTCCACCCCTGGATGTCCCGTGGCTGGTGTTGAGTGGGCCCAGGTCATGAGCTGCCCACGCACCCTCTGTGGTATGTACGTCCTCCCAGGGGGACATGTGGTTGGTGGTGGGTCCGGTCTGCTGGCCCTGCGGATTTCCAAGTCGACGTCCCAGTCGACGGGACCACCACACAGGAAGCTGACATCATGGAGGTGTAAAGGGGAGGTACCTGATCCCACTTGTACTGGCGGAAGAGTGCGTCGGTGGCGGCATTCTTCGACCCGGGCCGTTAGGTCAGGGTGAACTGGAACCGGGAGAAGAAATCCATCCACCTGGCCTAGCAGGGGTTACCACAATAATTTGAACCAGAAGTTCAATTTAACAAAGGTCATTTTAATAATAACAAGCAGAGAATACAATGACAATGCAAATTAACCCACAAAGGGGTAACACAAAGAGACTAGTATATAAAGAAACAGGGTAACGACAAGACGAGACACAGGTGTGGGAGGCCCTGATTGCCACCTGTCACACGGAAGGCGTGTCTTTTGTTGTACTACACTGTATTCCATTCTTTTAACAGCCTGAATACTTATATTTATTTGATACTAAGGTGGTCCAAAATCAGTATGATTTTGTTGCTGTTACATTCCCTTTTCAAATAAATAATGTTCCTAAAAAGAATTTCATTTTTGAATGATATGATTAATGCAGGCAGCATTGTTCCTCCTACATTCAGCAATGTAATTATTGTGTCTTTAGATAATCATAGTATTTGGCATTGTTGCTAACTAACAAATGCAATTGGGTATAATTTTCTGCACATGTAATTAACCCTCGTGATGCCCCTAAAATATAGTCTTGAACCACCACACTATCTGATTGTGTATGAATATATAGTTATTTTTACTGTCATTGCTGTGTGTATTTATTTCTTTATATATTTATTCATGGGTCTTAACAAGCAAAATGACCGGAAATCAATGTCAGCTTGCTCAGGAGCTCTATATGTGTGATGTATGTGTCTGTCCATTTTCTGTGGAGAGCGACTGATTTTTCCATTATCTTCTCTCCCACCTGCTTGCTTTTGTATGTTTGAGTGCTGCAGCCCAGTTAAAGTGCTGGGTGCAATTATCACAGCCAGTGGCAAATTATGTTTTTTCTTGCTCTGAAATGAATTGAATTATAACAATAGAAAGCCGAAAGGCAAAGAAGACAGAAATACAGTATATACTGTAGGGGTCCCGTTGACAAACCTTCCCACATGTGCATACATACAACAGAGAGACAGAGAGGATGAGAAACTGTATTGTGTGCCACTCATCTTAGATAGGGGTCATTAAAACCGTTAAAAATATAATTCTGTTCACTATTTTGTGGTGTGCGTGTATGCGTGTGTGCACCTCTCTACCTAGGGAGTTGTTTGTAATTAATGAAATGCAGCTGTGCCACCTGCTGCCCTAATGTCACTGTGAGGCAGAGGCCACAACCAACAATGAGACTCATGATGAATATTTAATGGTGGGGGGGAGAGAGAGAGAGAGAGAGAGAGAGAGAGAGAGAGAGAGAGAGAGAGAGAGAGAGAGAGACCAGTGATTTAATGGCTATGACTATTGTCTATTCACCTGTGTCCATGGGCGAATGTTTTAATATATTGTAGCTTTATAAATACTACTGTACATACACATATACTCTATCTTTCCTACAGTGATCCCTACTAATAATAATATAGAATGATTATATGAATACATGATTTTGAGTGTTGGAGCTTTAGTATACAGTGTGTACTGTAGCTTTTGCTAGCTATATTTACGTGACTAATGACTGTGGGAAATAAATGCTAAATTGAAATACAAAATTGAAATACAACAAAGTGTGAGAGATCAAGCCGACAGCTTGTGCCACAGCCTGCTTTCCTGTGACTCAACTGCAGCACATTACTCACCATCGCAGACGTCCAGCAAACTTTTATCTACTTCTTTGGCTCTGTGTGTATCTGTGTGTGTGTGTGTGTGTGTGTGTGTGTGTGTGTGTGTGTGTGTGTGTGTGTGTGTGTGTGTGTGTGTGTGTGTGTTCTGTACAGTACTGTATGTGTGGTCTGTTAGAATGAGAGAACAGAGAGAGAGAGAGAGAGAAAGAGAGAGACAGAGAGAGTCCCCGGGCCCCCAGAATAAGTCAATGACAGGAAGTTCCCCTGCCATTTCACTGGCAGGGTCAAGAGTCATTATGCGAGACAAGGCTATCTGCTTTGGTGAACGCACAAATGCCTCTGAACAGTATTCCAAATGTCCTCATAGGAATAGGCAGAGCCAGAAAATAACTCTAGCTATAACATATGTTCTTAAGTTCTCTAACTTTTCTGCACATCAGCAACATGCGGTATGCCTCATAAATAGCTGGTCCCTATAACCAGGGGGTGCATTAAGTATTTGTGGGTTGAATAGATCGGGATATATTGTACTATCTGTGTCTCTCTGGACACAGTGTACCACAGCATCCTAATTGAGACTATGGGTTTAGTGGGGACCGTTGCTTATAGACAGTGAAAAGTGGTATATAGGAAATGCTGACCAAGCTCTAGCCAGGCCTCCCCTGGAGAGGAGAGGAGAGAAGAATGGGCCAATATAGATATGAGTAGAGATAGAAATACATAACTAAATGTATTTCTAAAATATGGTTAACATCCCGGCAGCAGACACATAGATTTTTAAAAACATAACCAGGACAACATCTGTCAAGATTTGCAAAGCACCTTTGTGTGTGGGTGTGTGCCTGTGTCAGCATGCCTTGCTAATCTTGACAGGCTTCAGCCGGGTCCGGGGTGGAACACAGCATCTCCCTGTCCATCTCCAGCCATCTGTGCCTGTGCCTTTATTCCCCATCTATGCGGGGCTCCTTGACATGTGTTATTGAGGCCTTGACCATCTAGCCTTACACCTTTTGTGAGTCTGCCACAGAAATAAGTGCTGAAATAAACATTGCTTACAGCTTCTCTCTCTCTCCCTGTCTCCCCCCCACATTAGGCTTATTATTACTGTTTTATTATACTGTATTATTTGTCTCTCACAGGCTCCAAACTGTGACACCACCTTGTTCCTCTCTTTGTGTGTGTGTGTGTGTGTGTGTGTGTGTGTGTGTGTGCGTGTGCGTGTGTGTGTGTGTGTGTCATGCTGCCGCTATAAATGTTTTATTGGCTGCATCACAGTTTTGCAGGCTCTTCCTCCTCGCAGGCTTCTGTGAAAGCAACTCATACAGTAAATTTGTTGTTTGTTTTCTGTGAGATACTTTTTTAATCATTGTTCCCAACACCTCAGGACAAGGACATTAGATATTTTAAGTGAGCTATTTGTACACTCTGAACGATCATTAA
This sequence comes from Aphredoderus sayanus, assembly GCA_027564795.1. Classification (NCBI taxonomy): domain Eukaryota; kingdom Metazoa; phylum Chordata; class Actinopteri; order Percopsiformes; family Aphredoderidae; genus Aphredoderus; species Aphredoderus sayanus. The sequence continues at coordinate 1,167 of JAODUG010003291.1, read as the reverse complement.
AGAGACAATCTGACATTTTGTTCCTCTGTATATATATCTTCCACTAAATACAAAAGCTGTGGGTGAGCAAGACTAATGACCATGCTCTGTGGTGCCACAGTCACACGATGAGCTTTAAGGTGTGGGGGGGGGGGGGGGGTTGTCTGTGATCAGTGTTGTTTCTCTAACAAAATAAATAATCTCTACTTTCCACGATGATGATGGGGATGATTTGATGGTTTCCCCATTTTTGTATAATATTTGTGTTTAGGATTAATAAAACAGTGTTTGTGTGATATGTGTGCCAGCGCTTTCTGTATGAAAAGTAATGCAAGTCTCCAGTTGTCCCAATTGTATTTGCATAAAAATGTTTCATCTTCAGTTGCAAATTGGCAGCCACTTTGGTTGCAAAATGTAACTGCACTCTCAATTTATGTTTGCCATCTTGTCATATTCCCTAATTTATGGTGTCAATATCACATAGTTGTCAATAAATGTGTGTTCATATGAAATCAGCTGGTATTCTGTGATTGGTTGGAAATCAAGCCATTGTTTCTCAATTTATTGTTTCCTAACCTGGTATCTGGTATCAGTCCAATCAAGCTTGACACATTTTACACTTCTATCAATGTCTCCCCCTTTTTCAGGGGTTGGTAAATATTCATGAGGGCCTCAAGCACAGTGGGCTTTTTTTAGTGACAACAAGAGACATTGAGACTGCTCCCATCAGAGCAGTGTGTACCAATTGATAAGAAGCACAAACAGAACAGTACCTGAAAATGTATTAGTTCTCTCCTGTGTGGCTCTCAGGGAGGTAGGATTCACTCAGGTCATGTCAACAGAGATTATATATCTTCCTAAGTGCTCTATCATCAGGGCAGGATAATCCTTGAGGAGTGGAATATCTTTGGTTTCTCCTCTGAGACTGGTGAATAAGAAGGTCGGCCTCACCTAATGGCAGCTGATAATGGGGAACGTTGGTGCGGTGCTTGAAGTGAATGGGGGGGATCTTTGAGCGTTGCCGTGGCACCGGTGATGTAATCATTTCGGTCACAATAAAGAAGGCTTGGTTTCGGTCACAGGAGCATCCTGACCGTCTCCACCAGTCCTGATACAGTGCCTTGCGAAAGTATTCGGCCCCCTTGAACTGTTCGACCTTTTGCCACATTTCAGGCTTCAAACATAAAG
>JAODUG010003290.1:0-11382 GCA_027564795.1 Aphredoderus sayanus | reverse complement strand
TTCACCATGGCAGTTTTAAAAGCAGTAGGGAAAACACCCATCTGAAGAGAATAATTCACAATGGTCAGTAGATATTCTCCAAAAAAAAAGCCATAACATGTTTTAAAAATAGAAATGGGAATGGGATCTAAAAAACAAGTTCCTGGTTTCAGTTGAGTAAAAAGTATACCAACCATGTCAGCGTCAACCAAGTCAAAGTGATACAGTGTTTCCCCACATATGAATACAGGCTCTCCTTTGTTACAATGCATCTGCGGATGTGGTGATATATTTGATCTAATAGTGTCTATTTTACTTCTGAAGTGGAGTGCAAAGTCTTCACATGTGGAGTTGAGAAGATGACTAGGGTTGTTCTGGTTGTCTAGAATGACTTTGGAGAAGTGTGCATGTCTAGCGTCTTTAACTGCCTTATTATATAATTTCAACTGTTCATGAAATATTTTGTACTGTAATTGTATTCTTTCTCCATCGTCATTCCACTATTCTGCATTTTCTTTTTAATTGTTTAGTTTCCTCATTTCTCCAGGGAGGTGTGGGATTGATGATTATCTTTTTAAGTTTTATTGGTGCTACTATGTCCAGGGTTGACCTAAGTTTACTGTTAAAACTATCTACAATAAAAGCATAGGAGGAAGGTAAAATATCGGAGGGAATATCACAAAAAAGATTAAGAAAATGAGTTGTCACTTTAGAAGTAAGATAGCGTTTCCTCACAGTTTGATCTTGAATATCTTGTTGTATAAAATAATTTACAGTAAAAAAGACACGAGTGATCAGACAGACCTACATCCACAACAGAGGAAACGTGGGCAGACAAGCCATAAATTAATACTAGGTCCAGAGTGTGGCCTAGGATCTGTAACGTGCTGGATAAAATTCATTCAGTTCAACAAATGTAAAAATTCTACAGCATAAAAAGAGGCATTGTCAATATGCAAGTTAAAATCACCTAAATTAAGAACTTTGTTCAAATTTGTGTGGATGATTGAAAATTAATCTGAATAATCTGAGATAAAAGAAGGACATCGTTTGGGAGGCCTATAAACTGGTTGCTGTACCCCCACCCTTTTTGTGTTTCCTGGTGGAGTATGTAAAATGATAACTTTGGGATCAGGCCTCAATAAGTGTAGCTGGACCATCTGTTTTAAGACATGTCTCAGTGCAGAAGCGTTTTGAATTGATGCATAGAAATTCACCATAATGCAGGAAATTCTTTGATGCGGATCGCCAAACCGCCCACTTAACGTGTCCGTTCCTCAATGTTTAAAGAACATATGCCAATGCAAATACAAATACAGAAACATAGTAATGTAGCCTAAGAATCAATAGGCCTATTAATTCATAGGCTACATAGGCAAAAATAATCCCTGGGTACTACTCTCCATCTCCATCTCTTCTGAGCTGAAGAGTAGTACAGTGGACTCGTGTATTGTGGTCCAACAAGGCAACTGAGGAAATGCATAATGGATGAATGGGGGACAAATTCCATATGATAAAATGAACCAGCTGGTATCTTCAGCCCACATGCTTAAGTGTTATTGAAGTATAAGAAAAGGTAAAGTTGCACATTGGTAAACAGGGGACTGTCTCAACGTATATGAAATTAGTGTATATTGTCAAATATGAATTAATATACATTCTCAAAATAAAACCTCGTGAATTTTTTAATGTTCATTTTAATTTTCCATACTGTCCCAAACTTTTCAGAATTGGGGTTGTAGTTGATTTGATCTGTGAATCCAATGTATGTCAACACCAGCTTTTTCCATAGTCTTTTGGCAGATATCCGTAATTTTGCCAAACACTGGGAACAATGGCTCCTTTCCTCTTTGGAGAACCTCCCACAATGCCTTTCCGTCAAGAAACTTCACATTGCAAGGCGTTTTGTCTCCTCCTTGAAGAGACAGACATCCTTCCTTCACCTTGCACAGGTACAGTACTACACCATTATCAACATTGTTGGTAATGGTGCTACTGACTTAGTACTAACAGTGTAATGTGTCAGCAGCGTAAGGTGTACTGAGTCAATATGTTTGATTTATACTGTATGCATTTATGTGTCAGGCACATAGTAATGTTTTGGATCCATGTTCTGTGAGATACTCCTATAGAATAGATTGCACATATAAAGTTTCATGAAGATCCATCCTTTGGTTTCAGAGAACTAGACAGTGATGTTCACAATATTCAAACATGTTTGTGAAGTTGTACATACACACATGGGTGATCACATTACAAGGTCTAACAATAGTATATAAAGTATAAAAATAGTTATCTTCAGTTTGGCTTTATATTGGCTGGATTGGCTGGAACTTCTCAATTGTGTGATATAGTATATGCAGATGTGCTAGCCAATCTAAATTAAAACTATGCAAGTCAAAATGACATTTAGAGACTTAGCAGCCAATACTAAAAGAACAGAGGTTGAATCTGACTAGTTTTTACTTAGTTTGGTTCCCAGTACACACTAATTATACACACCTAATGACAGATTAAACTGTTTTGATCGTTGTGTGTGAAAAGTATTTGGCCAAAGCATCACACCACACACCAACCTATTCCATTCCCAAACAACCCAGTCTCGAATCCCAAAACCAGAAATGTCGCAAATCTCAAGCAATAAATTTGGTGATTTTCGTGTAAACAAACATGGTGGACAAGCTTTCACAATCATTTCTTCAGTACGTTATAAAGAAAATTTCAAAAGACAGTGGACGAAGTCAGGGAGAGAGTGTGAAAAATGAAATTATTCTCCCTGCACAATTTTAATAAAATCTTCTACTTTTGCCTCAATGGCTTCTGTTGAGATTACTTGTGATTAATTGTTATCGCTTTATGTCAGCATGGCTACCAAATCGTCTTTACCCTGTGACAATCTGGGACAACCTGTGTACTCGGCTGTCCTTTGCATTCCCTTCCACACTACAGGATTTCAGATCATATATATTGAAATACAAATGCACAATCAGCAACTGTGGTGGGATGTGCGATATAAATTATATCTGTGTTCTTGTTGGCGCCTTCTGCTGGCGCAAAAATACTGGGTAACCATAAGACAAACCACTAATTTGACAGCGAGAGGGTTAAAAACCACTCTTAGCATAGCCCACACCACAGGATAATCGAGGTAAAATGTCAGTAGTCATCAACAAATCGGGGCTTTGCTGACTGGCATTGGAAGGGTAAAATCAGGCGCAGAATCTGACTAATTGGGCTGTAGTGTGTACCCAGTTTAACTGAGTAAAATGACCCGGAAGTATCTAAATCTCAGCCATGATAAGAACTGTTCCAATTCTCTAAATGCTAAGGAGAGGTGCGTATATGCTTCCTTTCTCATGTCTTTTTAGCATAGTGTACAATGACTGTTCACAAAAATAAACAATTATTATTATCATTTATCATAATGCCCATGTTATGCCTATCTTACATAAATGTAAAAAATGTTTTCATACAATGATACTATTTGGGATTCATGTTGGGAACATTTTAGTTTTACCTCACCAGACCCATGTCAAAAACATTGTTGTATAATTACGTATCCTGACCTCATTCCATTTCTAATCAAGGAATGTTAAGGACATTTTTTTTTAACAATTTGGATTCAGCCTGTATTTAGATTTTTTTCTTGGTGGGAACCTTGGTGAACAATGATGCTTTGCCGACACCTACGAGTGTGGTGCTTGATAACCGACAGGTAGCATAATGCACACTTTTTTATTTATTTTTTAATAAAAATAAAAACGGTGAGTGACTTTTGTTGAGGCAAAAATTGCCTGGATGTGGTTTCACAGCCCCATTATATGCTATATGATACGGCCCTAGAATTAACAGTTCATTTTCCCTTATTTGGTGACTCATAAACAATACACAAGAAACTGCTGAATTCATTGCTACAGCTGTCTGAGATGAACAATGGAGTTTAAAGACGTTTCACGCAGTGGAACAGGCAGTTGTTCAGAGATTGGTAATAAACACTTCTGTGGTAAGTTTACATTTTTTGTTTACAACAATTGTCTGCCACATGTACAGTGTATCTGTAATTATCACATGTTAGTATTTTATAACAAACTTTATTATTAGAATGTTTTAACAAGAACATTCTAATTTGCTTAATTTTCAACACAATAATGAAATTTATGAAGAACTCCAAACAGCACACTGTGTAGCTTGTAAATTTGTAATGCATTGAGTACCATACTCTTCTCAAATGTCATGACTTTGGTAGTATTTTTTTTTGCCGAAATGAGTAGGCTGCAGGCACTAGCCTAGACCCTAGAAGCCGTGTAATGTTGTTTACTGTTTTCCCTGCTGTATATTTGCTATCTGGTTAGGATTTACCATCTTAGCCTACTACATAGGTTAATCCTAAAAACTATGGCAATAAAGAATTGTGAAACTGTGCACGCGAGAGCGAAAATGTATGTTGCAGGGAAATACCACAGGTAACTAAACTGGCTACAAATCCACTTGACCATTCTGTGCATACTGCTACTTCAAAAGTAAGATATATAGTATTAGTGTGATAATAAAGTGATTATATTTCCTTTTACAGGTTACAAGAATGAGAAAAGTTCTTCAAACAATTTCATAGATGTTTGACCATCCCGGCATGGCTTGTTTGAAAATATATTCTTGGCAGAATGCAATGCGTATTTACAGTATAGAGTTGACCATGGTCATTTGAGACTTAGTGGGATGGAAAGATAAGGATAATCTGACACATTGTTACTAGTTATGTAAATAAAATGTCTGTTACCACCCACATTACATTGAGTTCAGCACATTGCACATTTACTGATTTATGGTAAATGTTGGTGGAACTAAGAGATTCACTGGAAATGTTGCTTTAAAAACATTTACACTCCATTCTCTGTTCCATTTTGGGAGCTTGACCAGACATCCATTTATGTACTGTATAGCGGGGCTTCGTATGCACGGCTGACAGACCAGCATACAAGTACAATGCTCAGAACCCTGTCAAGCCACAGCGTTTGCTACTCGTACACAGAAGCATCATGGGCCTTAAGGAGGGCCTTTCAGTCCACGCCTCACATGCTTAGCAACAGTTACCATGGGAGGTTGGCCATGCTCAGCACACAGGACCTGAGGCACAGGCATTCGCTGGACGTCATGGGGCTCATGGATAACTTCATCAGAGACAAGTGGTTGAAGATGTGTGAAAATGTATTTTTATGTATTTACACCATTGCACAAGTATTGTTCTAAATAAAAATATATTTTTTAAACTTACAAATTGTTGGCTCTCTCTTTACTTGTTTGACTGTGTCCTCCCTTTTTTGGCTTTTGGAAAGAGAAGCTTGTACATAAGTTTCCCTTTTTAGATGTTGTCATTTGTGGTCAGCTTCTTATTGAAGTGCATTGGTGCACTTACAACACTGCAGGTACAACCTAAACCCAAGAGAACAACAACCACAAAAGATGTTAATATTGCCATTGAGAAGTCACATTTGTATCGATACATCAAGACCAAGCAGCCCCTAAGTGATGTACATTTTGATGGTCTGCTATAGACCATTAGACTTGATGTCTCCTGACCACTGTTCATGATTCATACATTAACAGACCAAAACCAGTTACCCCAGACAGAAACCCTCTTTCGCACTCATGCAGTAGTGTTATGTTCAAGTTGTTAGATTTACCTGCATAGCATTCCAATGAAGGGGAAGACAACATTTTGGGGTGCAAAGCATAATATTACACTGTGAAATGGCTCCACAGCTGATGTCTGGTAGTGTGGATTCAGCATCTCCACATCTGAAAGGACTCTCTTCTTTATCAGGATCTTATGTAGCCTATTCAGTGCAGTTCAACCTTGGGGGGGCGGGGGAATACATACATTTTACAAATGTAATGATATAACATTAATATTTGGAGTGTTTATGCCTGATCTATGTTAATCAGTTTTTTTAATAACACACCTGGTAGAAAACACTTGCCACGGGCCCTACCCTCGGTTCATGCTGACACATAGAGAACACTGGATCAGAATGTATGTGAATGTCCTGAATATGGTTGAGAGAGGTCTATTTGGTCATCTTCTCTGCTCTGGTCCTGAATCAGAGCTTGTGGCAGAGTCTTTGCGGACATGTGCATATTGACTGTACATGTGAGACAGGCCGAAGCCCACTACAATGGATGTCGTACTAAGCTCACACATAACAAATATAAGTCAAGCATATAATACATATTTATTTCCAGTGAATCTCTTAGTTACACCATTACTGATCATAGGAAACAACATGTGCACATATGTATGTATGCAAGGCCATACATTTGGTAGTGTACTTGGGCCATAAGTTTGTTGTTGCTTACAGTTATCTCATTGCTCTGTGTAGATACTCACATACACAAACCATATATAAATTACACATTTACTTGTGGTTATGAAACTCTACAATTATATGTACTCTAACAGTAAAAATTGGTTATTGAAATGTGCACAGATTTGGTGAAAATAAATAAGACATGTTGACAATCATTAAATAGGTGAGGCCTACAAACACTTTTTCATTAGGTGTACATAAAAATAATATGCAAATAAATTTCTTTTCAGAAGGAAATCCATGGCCTAGAGAACAAGCTTACTGTTACACAAACAGCAGAATTAATCGCAGCACATATACACTTAACTTAAGTAACATTACTTTTCTTTGAAGGCAGGTCTCTGTTTTCCGGAAAATTTGTGTTCCCTGTGATGCAGTATACAGTATCAGAATTTGTTTGGCCGCCTACATCATGTGTAAGCTGATACGATGTACTCTGTAAATACAAACATGCAAAGAAGTTGATACAGAGCGATTAGCTGTCTGAAAAAATTTATTTCTACTTCAGTGGTGGAGAAGACATTGTTAAATACGTGTACTAGCTATTTGCTTTATCTCAACAACAACAAAAAGTAAATTAAAATTAACCCATAATGAAAAAAAAAGTCAAAAAGTGAATACAAATCAATCACACAGCATGGGTAGGTTGCGGTTGGGTTTGCTGTGATGCTAGTAAAGTTGGATTTGACCTTCTCTTCAATATCAAATGCTCACTATTGTCAGTTTGAGATGTAAATCGTGTAAATAAAAATCATGTAAATCTTGAGGGAGTGAACATTCATGCTTCAAGACTGTTATGTAACAGTCATGTAATTTCAAAACTGACATTCTATTGCATTCTATTTACCTTTTTTAATCAGTTTATCGAATATAATAGCTGATGCCTATGAATATAAACTAGCCTAAATATGGATGATATGCTTAGGTTAATAAGTATGATATGGTGCTGATTAAAACATAATTAATACTGAAACTAGCCTATTTCAGATGCTTTCAGGTGCTAATTGAAGACGGAAAATAGAATGTCACATCATGTGCACTTCTATTTATACAGTGTTTATTAGCCTAATTTGAATCATTTAACTGTCACCTATAGGTTGATGAACAGTAGACAGTAGGCTGCTCCCTAATTTATTTTAGTGAACAACTCAAAATGTAAGATGATGATGTAGGCCTAATTCATTATTATAGCCTACGGATAGGCTATCTTGAAAGACTTATCTGTAGCTTACTGGATACGTTATGTGCTTTTAGTTCATGTTCATTTTGGTACACCTTTATCAAATCCCCCCAAAAAAACTTTTAAACTTGTTTCAAAAATGTTTAATAATTACAACACTGTAGGGCTGTGATGTAATTTGCTACTGTATGTTTGTAGACAAACTCAACTGCCAAAGCACACACATTGTTCGCAGCCTGCATGAATATGAATGAGAACAAATGTTTTTTCTTGTTTTATGTTAATGTGACTTTGAGACATATTGGGCCTTTAAAAAAAGACCAGTCTGTAATGACTATAGAAGGAAAAGAAGCAGAGAAATAGGCAAATTAGAAAAGTGCTTACTTGTTACATAGAAGTGTCCTCACAGTTTGTTTGATAACCTATGAGGCTATGAACACCTATAGTCGATCGCTATTAGGCTGACCGCAAGGTAAAGTTTTATGTTGTATGTAACACATACAGATTACCAAATCTGTAATCCTAGCTGTTGATAACTGGTAGGATACCTTAGCATAAACACATTTTAATTTAATCTAGGCTGTTAGACAAACTAAAAAAGTGTACCAGGAGTGTGCACATGCACACAAATAACAGTATATTAATGTAGGCTATTAGATAAATGGATAAATTACTTTATTTATCCCTGAAGGGAAATTAGATTGTTATAGCAGTCCGGTATATTAAGGACTTACATATATATGTACCGTTGACATTCAGTAGTTAAAATGGGAACTGCAGTCAAAAAGAAAAATATTGGAGCCTTAGCTCCCCCTCCCCCCCAGATGCACGAAGCACACGAGGGTTGCCAGGTAGAGCTGCCACACAGGCACAAATGCAGGACGCGTGAAACGTCTTACTTTAACACTTACTTTAATCTACCCAGCATAGCAACACTGTATATTGCTAGCGAATTTTTAACACATGATACAGTGATCACTATTATAGATATAGAACACTATTGTACAATGGGTATGAGATACTATACAGTATAGAGGGCAGAAATTTGGCATGGTTGGGAATGATGTTATATTTAAAAGTCAGCATTCGTCAGTAAAGTAACCGCATTTATAAATGTAGTACTGGTAGATGTAGTATTTAAATGTAGTATTTACATAAAACTCTGATCGTATGTTACCGGTAAATGTAATTTGGTCCTACGTTCCAGTACAGTATGCATGAACGAGCACTAATCATGTTCAATTCAAATATTATTTTTCCATGACTACTAGTTTATGTTTGTAAAGTGTTGATGAGAGTGCAGGCCAGATCAGTAGCAGTCGAACTAAACCAGACTGTGCTGCACAGAAAAAAATTAAAATAAAAGAGAGAATAAAATTATGACAACAGACTACAATCACTACTGATCTTTCAAGTATTTTTGTGCCACCTGGGAGATGAGTTGAGATGAACATTGTGGTGAATTCTCTGACATATGAAAAAAAAAATTGTATAATTCTTTTTGTTGATTTTTCAAAATATTTTAAACTAAAGAAATACACCTAGCAGCTTCAAACGGCAAAAAAAGGAAAAAAAAGTTTTTAATCCTCCTTTTGTCCTCAGGTTTCAAACTTGGTTTGACAGCAGATGGCGCCATTTGATTGTGTATGATTGTGTAGTTCTCTTTAGTGTCAGTGCTGTGTGTATATTTCTTTCTTTCTTGTATTTGTTTATTTTTTTGTACCTTTTAACCCTCCTGTTATCCTGGGGTTTCAAACACACTACCTTGCACCAGCAGTGCACATCATGTGCTGTAGAATTAGGATTGGCGCCTTTTATCTGCCACAAAAAGGTAGTGATTTTGACCCTGGGGACAGCAGGAGGGTAACAGGGCACAAGCTAGACCGTGTAACTTTAGTCTCAGAGAACATTAGTATTTTCTTATAAACATGTTGTTTACCATTCATTTAGATTTGATCATCCACCTTTTCTCTCATCCTCCTTTCTGCCTGGCCAGATTGCCCGCCCTGCGCTGTTCGACCAGGCTGTTGTCAACAGCATGGTGGTGGACATTGATAAAGTAGACCTGAACAGCATCAGCTCTCAGCCTCTTCTCAACATAAGTACTACAGGAGATCAGGAAGCAAATATATACTCTGAGTGTAAGTGAGCTATCATATCTGTCAAGAAAATGTGAATTAAATTATCCAGTCATGTTTAATACCATTTAAACAAACATCAATGATTGACAAGATATTTATTTTTAGGACATGATGACAATTCATGCATTTGTGCATCCTTTTACAGGTGCATTGCTTCAAAAAATGGAAGACAAGCCATGATGCGCTGCACTATGTTGTAGCAAGTTACACAACTTACTGTCTTCTTTCTTGTGCTTCTAGATGATTCCATCACTGTTTTCCAGGAGTTGAAGGACTTGCTAAAGAAAAATGCTACAGTAGAATCCTTCATCGAATGGTTGGACACTGTTGTGGAACAGAAAGTTATAAAAGTATGAAACTGCAGATTGCTTTCATAACTTTGCATTCATAGCTTTTTGGATTGTCGATTGTATTTATGAGTTCTTTGTCTCTTTCTCTCAGCCAGGCAAGCAAAGTGGTCGGTCTGTCAAGAAGAGAGCTCAGGATTTTATACTACGCTGGAGCTTTTTTGGAGCCAGAGTGATGCATAATTTGACATTAAACAACGCCTCCAGCTTTGGTAAGATGTCATAGAAGATTCATAACTAGTTTGCAAGTGGTTTAGTTCAACAGAACCTCAAATTAGTTTTGTTTCTACAGTGATATCATGTTTATTTATACAACACATTTCATATATTGCTGTATTGTCATTGTGCTTTACAATAAAACAGAAATTAAAGTACAGCAGAAGGAACAAATACTGTAGAATCCACCCTCTGCCCTGTGCACCTACACACAAACACAGAAGGTGTTACACACAAACACCTCCCCTTCCTCCTGATCTAAATAAACTCTTTTAAATCATAGGTATTTCCAGTTAGAAGGCATGAGATTTATATTATAGGGCCATAGCAAGAACCTGTACATGCAAAATGTCTCGTTTTTAATTTAATTGATGCTGATGCGCACAGTGTATCCTTACTGTATGTATGTGTACCACACACTGAAACAGTAGGCCAAGAAAAAAAAAACACTTTGACTTTTTTCTACGAGTGTGTGAATGTGTTTTGAAGTGAGTTTAATTTGTAACTTGCAGAATAAGATTTGCACACCTGCAATTTGAGGTGTAACTGAGATACAAAACATTCTACAAGTTTGCAACTCCTAAAACATTTATCTATCTGACTTCAAGTTTACTGATATTTTCTACAACTACAAATTCCACTGTCAGGTGCTCACATGTTTTGCGCCAATACCTTTAAAGTAAATGATCATACAGCAGCAATATTCACAACCTTTCTGCTTTGGATTTAACTATGTACAATTTCAATTAATGTTGCTAAAATGTCCACTGGGTTCCCTAGATTTACTTATCAATGTTCTGTGAAATGGATGAAACCATACTAAAATTGTTCAGCTCACTGTCCGTAAAATAAGAATAAACTGAGCTGCAATGGATTTTCAAGTATTTTAAAGAGGCAAGGTCCATTTGAAATAGAATGGTAATTATTCAGATTTTTGGGATTTGCACCAGGTTTTCTTATGAAAGGTTCTGTTGCCAGGGAATAACACAACCCATTAAAGGCTGTAAACTAACAAACTAACCCAAATATATCATTCCAAACTAACTTATGGGATAACAATGATGTGTGTATGTATTGAATATACACTCACCTAAAGGATTATTAGGAACACCATACTAATACTGTGTTTGACCCCCTTTCGCCTTCAGAACTGC
>JAODUG010003288.1:0-11388 GCA_027564795.1 Aphredoderus sayanus | reverse complement strand
TTTAGCGCCTTCTATCTGCCACAAAAGCTAGTGATTTGGGTCATTCTGACCCGGAGTACATTACAAGGGTTAATACTAGAGGACGTCCCTCTGCTTACAGACCAAGCCAATTGAAACTGATTGTAGTCTATGGTTGATTGGTATAACCAATGGAATACCACTTTTTATTTTTTTTTATTTTTACCGATTAAGTATTACCGTATTTTCCGAACAATAAGTCTGACAGGAGTTTAAGTCGCACTTGCCAAAAAAACGCGTTGTTGCGAGGAAAAAAACACAAGTTGCTTTGGTGTATAAGTTGCATTTACGGTGTATATATAAATTTGTATTTCATTCTTTAACAATAAACATACTTGATCATTAGAACAAACAAACCCTAGGCTTATATAGCCGAAACAACATAGACTAGGCATGATATCAAACAAGCAAAAAACACATTGAGGAAAAGCTTTACGCATCTGCATCGCTGAATTCGTTGAATTTTTCTCCACGTCGCTATTCAACAATTCTGCCAACTCCAGGGGAATACGAACATAGAAGTTTATATATAGAATACAAAGCGGTAATGTCTTTCTTTTGTAAACTTATTTCTTTTTCTGTGGTACTACTGTTTTTTTAAATCAGTCACAAAATGTAACAATTCCATCTTGTGGCCGTAGTTGATTTGCAGAGTATTCCTCTGACAAAAGTTGAGTGTTGAGTTAAGTGTCGCAGGACCAGCCAGACGAGTAAAAAAAACTAAAAATTAAAGTAAAACGTGACTTATAGTCTGGAAGATACGGTTGTCAAAGTGCAAATACTCGTACATAAAGCAAAAAAAGAATATTTGAATCCCAAAATTGAAAATTGAGTACCTACCCAGCATTCTGGGTACAGCCCTATTGATTTGTGAGGATATTGTATTTTGATTGTGTGAATTTAAAATGCTAAAGTGTTTTCAGTGTGAGCTAGTGTTTCAGCATAGGTGCGGACACCTTTCACCCAGTAGCCATGCTGTACTCTCCACCAGGGAGAGGACCAAGCTGGTGTACTCCATGTACAGCCGCATGTCCGGGGAGACCGTGAAGCGGAACCTGATGCAGCTGGGTGTGGACTACTTTGTCCTGGAAGACTCCTGGTGCACCAGGAGAACCAGGTAAACCCGCCCTCCTGACCTCTACTCCCCTTCCCAAACATGGAGATGCTGCTCTAATTTTAAGTGTACTGCAGTGAAACTGAGCAAGTATGCCACTGGATCTGTTGTTTTGACTTGATAGTGCTGACGCCTGTACACATCCAGTCCTATGTGTTGGGGCCCATATGTCTATTAATTAGTGATATTTCACATAAATTATTTCTTTAATCAACTAGGTCATTCTCATGCTCTAAGGTTAAAAAAAAACAGCATTCATGTAAGATGAAATGCCAATTTGTGCCATTAAAAGACAGGAAAATATTTTTGATTGGAACTATATGAAGGAATGAAGGTAGTGAATAACTTCTTTTTTTTATAAATAAATAAAATAAAAAATTAATAATAATAAAATGAATCATTACCTTCAAGGCATTGTAACAACAACATATTTACATTTAAATAAACCATTGGGTGACATAATAGTAAACAGTTTCGTGCAGATTTTCTGTTAAAATTGTGTCCATATCTTTGTTTGTATTAATAATAATATGAATACATATCTGTTTTACAAGCAAACTGTAAAACATACTCTGACTAGATGTGTTGGTGTCTTGTCCAGGCCGGGCTGCAGCATGCCAGAGATCTGGGATGTAGAAGACCCAGAGAATCTGGGGAAAACCCCCCTGTGCAGCCTCATGTCCAGAGACTCGCGTCCCCATTTCACCACCGTCTTCTACAACAATGTTTACAAAGTGCTAAAGGTCCCCAAAGTTGCCAAAGGCCGCAGATAACAGCTGGGTCAGATTGGGTTAGCAACCTAGAGTAATCATTGCAAAAATGTTTTTGCTTGTCTTCCCCCCCCACATGGAGTCCTTTAGGCTATTTCTAGGTATTTTTATATTTAAACTGGAGTCCCTCTAGTTTGTAAAGCATGCTTGTTGACAACACTGTTCTTTTACAGTCCTCCCACACAATGCTCAATTCTACGTAGGCCCCTCCCTTGCCAAGTTAAATATCAACCAGGACCAACAGATGCCCATGTACTGTGAAGCAATTCTCTTTGCAAACTATTTGAATAGCAACTGAACACAATTAAGTGTTATACAGTGTTGTTGCTACTGCTTGTTTAGTATTGGGCTGTGTGTGTTATTGTGTGAGATCAAGTATTATTTGTGTTTTAGCTGCTGACTTCAAAGTCTTATTTTTCTTTGCATTTTAACAATAGTCATATTTGTCTTAGATAAACAGAGGATAAATGTGGGTGGCAGATTACTTATAAAAGAGGCCAAACTTGCTGTGCTTTAGAGCTTGCGTAAATTCTTATCACTGGGTCATATAGGTCAGAATATTGAAAATGTGCCCATAGCGCCACTGTGTGGTCACTTTTAATGTGAACATGAATATGAATGAATATGGAGTCTGTACAATGTTGTACATGTGTAAGATGTATGCGATAATGGCCTTCAAATTCACGAGATGTGAAATTGTTTGTAGACATGATGATGATGAACAAAACAGTCCTAATCACTTCCACACTAGCGAAGTGGGAAACAACGTATGTTTGCGTGGACACAAACTGGTGCTTAGCCATGTTTAATATCATTACATCTGATTCAACAGATGCTTGTCAGCTAAGGATTAAACCACATTATTGCAAGTTAATGTATGTTTCCCTGTGTTGTGAAGTTTACAACACAATAGCACACTTGTTTAACCCTCCCGCGGTCCTCTGGTTTGAAATGCACAACCGTGGTCCGCTGGCACAACAAAGTATACTCCTCCGGGTCAAACAGACCCAGAGGACAGAGTTAACTGGGTGCTGTGTTTCTGTTTGTTTATAATTTAATAATTTTTTGTGTATTCTACTTGGATGCAGTGTTAAAGTTTTTTTGCATTTCCTTTATTTGGTTTCAGATAAAGTTTTAAAAGAATTTTAAACTATGGATCATTCAGGAAAAATGTTATCATGTTATAGCACCACCCTATGGTTGACACAAACACTCTTACTGCCTGTGTCCTTGGAACAATTGTCAACCTATTTGCAATCTTTAATTGAATGATAACATATGACGAGAGACAAATGCAAATGCACACACACTGGGCCAACACTCTACTCTACCCGAGATGCCCTTTGTGCAATGTTCAGTGAACATTTAATATTTTAAAGGGAGTTGATCCCAAATCTGTGCTGATTTCCATGTCAACAGCATTGCGGCCAATAGTCATTTATCAAATATTTGGAAATAATTTTTTATTTCTACATGTTGGCATCTTCATATTGTTTAAAGGTGGATGCTTTATGGTACTGTAGCCCATGTAAATTACATTGTAGCAGTCCCTTTTATTGTAATTTTAATTGTTTTAGAAAGTCAAATCATAGTAGCAGTAAATGGTCTTAAGTAGCAACCCTTGTTTGCTTTTTCAAGAAACATTACTTTCTAAAACTAAAAGATATTATTCTTTTTATTTTTTTGGTGTGAAATTCTGCAGTCACAATATTGGAAGCTCGTCTCAGCGACAGCCAGTTGTATTTGTAGCTTGTACTATGTCAGAAAAGTGACCTTAACAAATTATGTTTTTTTGGGGGGGGATTTTGGCACTATACCGTTTTTATATAAGTGGCAAAACCCATGTTGCTGTTTTTATTAGCTGTCATTGTGCAATCAATTCTGTCTTTGCTTTTCTCTGGATATACAGTATGTCAAATGTGAAGGACTAAGCATTTGATTGTTCTGTTTTCATGAACAAATGGTGCTCCTCTTAAAACCACTTGTTTCCTTTGGTCCTTTTGCTCTTCTGAGCCTGCAGTAAATTAATGGTCAAATTGACCATATCAAAGCATAGAACCTTTTAAAGTCCTGCATCATTCAGTTACAGTTTGTAAATAAACAGGACATACAGTGAGTACATTAAGTATTAAGGAGTGGGTAGGTTAGGTTTGATCTAGGAAAGGAGAGGTGCTAACATTGCTGTCTGTTTTAGGAATGACTATATGTTAGAGATGTTGTCCATCAAAACGAAGTCACTCCCCAAATATTTAATTTTGAGACTTGTAAATGTCCTTACTGGTGCAAAAATTTACAGTTGGCATCAAGATCAGGTGGCATCAAGATGCAGCATAGCTTTGTATTTTTTAGTAACTGCAGATATGTATGTTAGAAATGTTATTAAACAGTTACAAAACATTTATTACACGAGTTATGTGCCATTGTTTGCTTATTTACTAAATCGTAGTGTATACAGGGTATAAAGTCCAAGCGCCAATGTATAAGGAATGCGCCAATGTTTATTTTCTCCCTACATTTTTGTTTATTTCTATGGCAGGCCTAGTATTGTTTCAGATGTCTATTTAATTGTTTTTGTATTTTTTATTTTATTATAAATAAAATGTTTACAAGAAGGTTTTGAAAATTTCAAAGACATGGGGAAATCTTTGTTGTTTATTTCTGTAAATGCATAGCCATAAGTGGAATACTTTAAAGTAAATAGTTATGTACAACCCTCTCAGCAAGAGTAAGTCTAGTCAGTGTAGGATTAACTAGAAAAATGATTAGTTATCTTAGACTCTTTTAAAGTCACATAACCTCCAGTCAGTTACAAAGTAGAATGGTCAATGTTGAATCTGAATACTGTCGGGTTCAAAACTCCAAGAACCCCGAGTGGGTCTTGGCCGAGAGGTGTAAGGCTCTGGGTCTCTAAGTGCAAGTATCAGCAAAGAGTAAGTAGTGAACAATAGACGACACTAGGAAACAGCCAGGTCTGTCCAATATGTTTTATTCAGAGATTTCTGCACATACAAAGAACCTTATGTTTGTCCCTCCTAGGGAGGAGACGTGATGGCATGTCTCTTGTATCGTAATTCTGTCTTAAGGGAAAGGATATGCATTGTTATTTATTGCTTACATCAAGGTCAGTTCTCTCTAACTCTGGGAAGATGATGAGTGTGCCTTTTTCTCTCGTCCTCTAGTTCTGGGGCTCTTATGCACCATTACTTCTTTGGATTGCTTTTGATTAAATTAGGGATATGAAAACAGTATATCTTGAAAGTTAACATAAATTCTACCTATACTGTACTTCAGCTTTAATGCATGTATCCTTTCCCATGATTTGTTACAAACAAGCTTACATCTCACATTAATCATACATGTGATATATATCTTTAGTATATGAGATATAACTTCTTCATTGTTCTTGTGTCCATGTAATAATAGATGCCACACATGTATTCAGATTAAGCGGCACCAGGAAACTGTATTTTGTTGGAAAAATCTTAACCCATCTGGAAAATACATCTATGACAGTTAAGCAGTACTTTTTACCCTCTGTGTCAATTCAATAAAGTCCATCTCTAAGTGCCAAAATTGATTCTCAGGCTGAGTATAGTATTATAACTTGTCTATACCTCATTAAAATGAATGCTGCTATATTGATAAAAATTGCAGAGATATTGAAATTACAAACCGGTTGTTAATAATGGGACAAAAACAATGAGCTCTCCAAGGACAACACTGAGTCCTACGAGAGGAGGTTAAAGGGACAGTCAGACTCAAGAAATTCTTCTCCCTATGTAGAGGGGAAGAATGTGGTTTTTGTATCAGAACCTGGTGATCATAAGTGGATGATAAGCAAAGAACCCTCAAAACGTTGAGTATTACTTAACGTTACTGGCAGAAAATGGTTTTGATGGCACACTAGATGTTAACAGGTGTGAAGAGTTAGTGAGTCTGTTAAGAGCAGCTTGTGAGGGGAGTGAGAAAAATAGCAAAAAGAAAGTATTAACAGCTGCGTCGGTGTGGCAAACAGAAGCTAGGAGAAGAGAGAAAGGGAGAGAGAGAACGGTAGAGGAGCAAAAGAGGGCCGATGAACAGCAGGCAGCAGAGAGTCAGAGTGCACACTTGTGCCCATCACTCATCACGGCAGCTAGCCCACCTCCTCCACCTCCCTACTCGTTTCCACTAACAGCAGAAGAACTGAACTGTTGGCATAACAAGGTAGTGTGTTTGAAATCCGAGGAAAACAGGAGGGTTAAAAGGCATGAAAAACAAACAAATACATGAATAAATAATGAATAAATAAATAAATACACACAGCACTGACAATAAAGAGAACGACACAGTCAGACTTTTAAACAGGAGAATGACAAGATGGTTAAGGAGTACTACACATAAACATATAGAGGAATGTACCCCACAGCTGTATGATAGGGATGAGTGACCTTGTGAGTACTGACTGGCTGCTATGGGATGGTTCGGGTTTACTTTTAGGGTAAAAAAAAAGTGGAAATGCAGCTATGAAAAAATAAGTAGTGTACCTAGGTCACACACTGAGTGCGCAGGGGAGATCAATACATGAGGACAGACAGAAAGCAATATTACAAAAAACCTCTAACCCAAACAAAAAGACACAATTTTTGATGCAACGGTAAATTACTGCAGACTGTGGATACCTTGCTTTTCGGAAAATACAAGACTAGAGGCTGGACTGATTTATGACGTGCCAATGTCGGTTGGCATTTTATCAATGCGGTAGACAAAATACTGACATCGCTAAAGTACAATTTCAAAATCTTTAAAAAGAACTTTGTTCATCTACAGTTTTAGCATTGCCAAATTATGACAAACAGTTAATTTGAAATGGCCACGTGGTCTCAGTACTGATCCAAAACCCTGGTAGATTAAAACCTGTGGGAAATTAGACCATGTTATGCTATCCATGACTGTATGTTTGCAAGTGGTAGTTGCAGCTTTAGTAGCAGTCCGAGTTCTAGTTCAGTGGTTCTCTATCGAGAGAAAATATTGAAAGTATACACTGAGTTTCACTGATGTCGCTAGAGCAGAGGGCAGCATACATGTCATCATACATGTCAACATACATTATGTTGCTGTAACTGAAGCTAGAGGAATGGCTCGTCCTGGTTTAAAGGACGAGCCATAACAAGACCCAGACATCGTCTTGTTTGTGGACGGTTCGTGCTTTAATAACACAAATGGTACGAATGCTATGGGATGCACAGTTGTGACTTGAGACAAAATGTTACATGTTACAATGTTACAGAGGTGCCTCCCTAACCATCACTCAGTACAGCGAGCAGAACTGAGCTGTGTTTGCAGCTCAGTGGAGAAATAGGGGTATGGTTTCATCCACAGAGAAGACAATATTGCATTCAGATGTAATATTTCAACTATTAGAGGCACATCAGCTCCCCACACAAATAGCTGTGTGTAAATGTCAAAGACACATGGGGGAAATATCTAATTTCAGTGGGAAATTCTAAGGCAGGTGTGGCAGCCATACAGGCTACGCAACTGTCTCAGACATTACATGTAAACTTAGTTGAAATATGTAATTTTGACATGTGCTTGCTTCAAGCTACGCAGGAAAACGCTACACCCAAAGAAAAAAACTATGGCAGGTTAAAGGAGCAGTAAACAGCATTTATATGTGACCTAATGATAAATAACGTCTTCCAAAACCCTTATTTAATTATGCTGCTAGATTGACACGTGTCAAGTCATTGCAGTTCCTGAAGGCAGCAGTACCACAGTCTGCCATATCCTCGAACCAGGTGATTTGGTCCTGATTTAAACGATAAATACATTTACATATTAACATTAACATATATATATTTGCGGTCCTGGGATTTTGAGTAGTGTTTCATGATTATGAGGGACAAATGCCATGTGGGGATAATCAGTGTCAGAGCATAGATGAGCTGGTACAGAGAGTTTGCAGCATTATAACCTTAATTGTTGAAGCCAGAATAGCACCAACAGTGCTGCCATTTCTTGCCTGTGAGTCCTAACCAGCTGTAATATATATCTGGTGCAGTGCCTGATGGCCAGAATGGTGTACCCAGGAGACAAGCACAACCTCTATCAAAACACTGAAGTTGGAAAATATATTTGACTGCCACAGTACCAGGTTATGGTGATGATGACTACCTGTCAGCGGTTCCTGACCTCTTTTCTGCGGAATCTGATAAAATACAGGATGATGACATCTTATAGTAAAATCTCAAATTTGACAATTGTGGTCGCAGAGTCAAATATTATTAAAACCAAATATTTTAGAAGCTAATACCTTTGCATCTATAAAGGAATTTGAAACAGAAGTGAAAGAATTGAGGGTCATTTTTTAACTAGATTACAACGTAGGCTGAGTGTGGCTTTTTAATTGAGTTAAAGAGACTCAAGAGCCCTCCCTCTGGGCCTGGCTCCAGACGGGCCCCGGGCTTCCTCCGGGCAGGATAACTGTTCCTCTCTTGTTCGATTCCATGACGGGTCTTGTGAACCATTCTTAGTCTGGCCCCTCCCCTGAGATCAGGGGAGGGGCCAGGGAGACCCTACCAGGAGCACGAGGCTCCCAATAACACAGCTCTCAGGTTCACAGGGACTCACAAACCTCTCCACCACGATAAGGTGACGGTTCCCGAAGAGGATATAGCCGTAGCCGATCGCAACATAGCGACGGTGGCTTGCTGGTAGTTGCCTGTTTTGCCGACGTGACTGCTGGAGAGGTGAGAGTAGTAAGAACGGCGAGGCGAGCGGACGTGACTGCTGGAGGGCAGAGAGTTGAAGGAGCGATGTGAGGTGAGCAGATGAGACTGCTGGATAGGTGAGAGTTGAAGGGGCAAAATGGTGAGCAGACAAGACTGCTGGAGAGTGGAGAGTTGAAGGGGCGACGCTGAAACAAACAGACATCAAATCAGAGCGGTGACTCGCTGGTACGTGTGTCCACGTAGAAAACAACGAATTGGCAATTGATGCCAGGGTGGAAGACTTCTTAAAACCTCCGCCCAGGAAGCAGAGGAGAGGAAACTGCACGCAGGTGCATCAAGTGGCCGCGGACGTGACGCTGTCCCATGCTGAACTTGTGGCCCGGCGGTGTCCGGCGCTGGCGTGGCCGCGAACCGTGACAATACTGTACAAACTTTTTCAGAATTGGGGTTATATATTGTTAGTAGCAGCTCTTCTTTACATTTTCATGAGACATTGCGGTCTGAAAATTAATTTGTGAGATTGTGCATTCACAATATTGGAATCTTATAATTATTTTGGGGGGAAGTTTTACTACTTTTTATAAAAGTGGAAAAGCCGATGTAGTCAAACCCATGTTGCTGTTTTAATTTGCTGTCATTGTGCACTCGGTTCTAATTTTACTTTTCTATTTATACTGTATACAGTATTTAGTTAATTTTGTCCTGTTTTACTGCAGGCTTTTGTACTCCTGCAGTAAATGAAGGGTGAAATGGAAGATCGGAAAGCATAACTTTTGTGTATTAAAGCCCTGCATCACTCACTTTAATTAATACACTTATAGGATTTGTTAATTTACAATTAGGTCATTTAGCAGACGCATTTATTGAAAGTTACAATGAGTACAATTATAAGGAGCAGGTGAGAGGGTTAGGCATCTTGTTGAAGGATGCTTAAAGGCACTCACGCCTCAGGCACAACTCTGAGGCTTGAGCACACAATGTTCTGGCTGGGAGTACAACACCCAGACCACTAGACTATCCTACAACCTTATTGTTGAGGAAATTCTTATTTTCCATTTATATATTTTATTAATTATCATGTTAATCACTGTATCATTTGCTTATATTAAAACATACACACTAAGTAAACATACTTATATTATTGATGTGGTATGTAAAGCTATAAGACGTTGTCAATGATTAGTGAGACATGTAATCAGTAATAAGTGCAGGAGGACTTAAGATATAGTGTTTCTTATTATTTCACTTAATGAATGGCATTTCTAGAGGTGGAGGAGAGCTAAACATTGAACAGGAAGGGATTAGCAAACCACTCAGCCATTCCCAGGGTGAGAGATGGTTGACCTTGTTGATGTTAGCAGGCAATAAATAACAATGCACATCTTTCACTCCTGAGGCAGAACTGTGTGGTACAAGGAGGAACAAACATAAAAATGGACCTTTTCTCTGCATGCAGAGCTGTCTGAGTAAACGGCTATAGGACAGACCTGGCTGTTTCATAGTGTCGTTTATTGGTCAATACTTGCTATGCTTTTAGCGGCTGCGCTTATAGGACCGGGAGCCCATCCCCGTAAGATACTGAATGTACAGTACGCCAAAAAACAGATCCTCCCAGCAAGAAACCACGTCCGGCGGCAAAGCAAATACATTATATAAAAAGAAGCAAAAGCAGAGTTAACATTGACGTTGCGTTCGTTCGGTGGAGATGACTCTTGTAGGCCTACAGTGTAAGAATGTCGTTTGATGCAGATCTCGCAAAAATCTTTCTAGACAGGTAATATAACTTGTTTACGGTCTGGCGCTTTGGAAGTTGAACAGGTGGTGACGTCTCTGCCCGGCTCCCGGGGGGCGCGCAAGAGATCGAGAGAATACGCCCCAGTCGACTTGACACTCTCGTAATAACGGAATTAACTCGTCTGAATAGACTGTCACCAGTCACCAGACTTATTTCACTGGTTGAACAAATTTGTCATAGCCTAAATGAGAGCGGATCTATGTTTATTTCAGTAGTATTTTCGATAATACTTTCACATTCGGAGTACCTGTAAATTACATCAAAATCAACGTGTATGTCAGTATGTATACTGTGTAGGCTACAAGGTGGAGCTATGAGAATGAAGGACGTGATTGTATTGACTTATTTCAATAGCAGGTGGACACTACATTGTGGTGATATGCTGCCCCCTAACTGCTTGATGGCAGGCCAAAACTACATAGATCACCTTTAAGAGCAGGTTTAGAATTAAAATAGAAGAGTATGATAGAGAAATGTCTATTTTTACATGAATTATTTCAGTACATTATTTCAGTACATTTCAGTTGTAACTAAAGTAATAATTTAGTAAATGCAATAAATGTACAACCCTGATCTGACTCAACAGGGTTCTGTCTGGCCATAATGTAGCCTCACTTCCAAAACTTTATGATACCTTATCACATTATAAACTTTACTTTTCAACGTCTCATAACCTATAGTCAATTACAAAGTGGAATGGTAAACATTGAAGGTAATAAAAATCCTAATGGCACCTTTTTGGTGGGCCAATTAGAAGTTATTTTCGATGTTTGATAATTGGCAAATCAAATGTACCAGTTATTCATTTTATTGTATGATTTCTCCAAGACTAAAAACATTACAGCAAACATGACACTAGAATGATCCATAGACCAATATGATTTAAAACAATTCAGTAGGCCAAATATAAATCAATATTATGACTGTATGCTATCAGATCAAATTCTATGTTTCTTAAAATGAATGGCTGGTTGCAGGCCT
>JAODUG010003287.1:0-11388 GCA_027564795.1 Aphredoderus sayanus | reverse complement strand
GTGAATGAATATACTCTTATCAGTTTCTGAGAATTGGAAACATATATTAGCGCAATGGGTCGTAGTCGTGACGGTTCATAATCACGTGGTGTGTTCTATTGCTACTGAACGCGTAATGACGTCATATGTAGCTGAGCTTTTGAACGCGTTCTTAGCGGCTAATTGTAGTTAGACTAGATCTCCAGTAGGTGTCGCTGTCGAACCGTGGCGACAGGAGATAAACGGACAATGCTTGTCAAGCCAGCAGCCGTGGTCGTCGTTCGCCGTACACTGGTAAGCATAAACTACCAGTGTCGGTGATATAATGAAAACACTCCTTAAAGCCATGCCAGCTGAAATAATGTAAATACCACATTAAGGTATGGTTGGTTTCTATATTAACCCTTGTGATGTCCTCTGGGTCAGAATGACACAAATCACTAGCTCCTTGTGGCAGATAGAAGGCGCTAAACCTAATTCTACAGCTTACACACATATGATGTCTACTGTTTGCACAACAATGTGAGTTTGAGGACAACAGGAGGGTTAAAAGGCACGAAAAATAACACAAATACATAAATAAATAATTAATAAAGAAATAAATACACTCAGCAATGACAATTGAAAAACACACATAAACAATCAGATGGCGCCGCCATGTGGCTAAATACTATATTTCTGAGTACATTACGAGGGTTAAACCCTTTATTAGCAGAAAATGTATGAGTGACCTCACAAAGGGTTTGTGCATTTATTTACACAGTCCTGAGGTGGTATGGATTTCTGGGACCTCACTGAGGGATGTCTATTAGGCAGCTCAATCTGATGTAGCATATATGACATTGATAAAAAATGATTGTCAACATGACAGCTGACCTTTCATGGGGCACAGGATGGGGAATGCTTGTGCTAGTTCTGATAGCCTTCTCAGGGATATATAGGCGTTGATTTTGGTGGGGGAACAGGGAATAACCCCCTTGTTAACTCTCTTGGCCGCTAACTTTGTGTAATATGTATGCTAAATATTATAATTGGGTCTTTTAGCAGAGATTTTTATTAAAAACTTGCAATGTATAATTACAAATATTAGCAGAAGCTTAGTAATGAAAGTAAAAGAATTTAGGGCTGTTCTTGGCAAATAATCTGCTAATCTACAGATACATTTATGGAGAACGTGCATGGTAGGTTTATGCTTGTGGATACTGTGTATTTATTATTGTAAATTGTGAATAAATGTGTTGATACTTGCCTTATGTTTAAGCCTTTATTTATATTTCAGTAACATATATGTATTATGTAAGTAAAATTTGCCAATACTTTAGTACGTAATAGTATAATTGTATTTAGCATATGGTTAGTTTAGCTAACATATGGGCGAGGCATTACGTTAGTCTCGTCCTGTTGGTATAAAACAAGCGCACCTCGGGCACTTTTTTTTTTTTTTTTAGACACGTGACGATGTTTACTTTAATATCTGAAGTTTGACCAATTGGTCACAATCAAACCGATCAGCGAATATAAAACCATCGAAGATGGATGTTGTACATTGATTTGCATATGATTTAACGAAAGTGAGGTGAGTCGTGTGACGCGGTTACAGTACTGTACACAGAGCCCTGTCAGAAACGCTAATACAGCTAATATCCGGTGATTGAACCGAGTCCGATTGAACCGGGCACGGTACTGTTACACTAAACGTTTTCTTGTATCGTTTACTATAAGAAAGGATGTCATTGTTGGTCAATGTGTTTTGATGTGTGTTAGCTTGCGATCTACAGTAACGCCAAACGTGGATGCTAAACTGAACTAGCTTGTTTTTTGTGAAAGCCTTTGTCCAGGCCAGAATATCCACTTTCACTTTCAAATTAAAGTATAGGCGTCCCTACAGTACTGTACATTACATGGAAGTACCTTTATCCATCGGCATCAGATATACAGTCAACCCTGTGGTAATGTAGTAATGCAATGAGTCAAGTTACAATATTAAACCTCAAACTGTTGACACATAATTAAAATACTGACGCTTGGAAATCTCCCTCGACTTTTATGACAGATGTGCAGCCTGGACCAGAATACCGCACGACTCCTGTCCAGGTATGAATTCAGCTTGGAGAAGCAGATTGCTGGCGGGGGCTCCAGTTTGGTTTGTCAGGACGAAATGCTATGGGAGGAGATAGAGGCCATGCTGAAAGATGGAGACGCCCGATACGCGCACTCCCTAGGCCTGGACCCGCTTAAAGTCATGGAGGAGTCACTCAAAGCGACCCAAGACCCAGTTGGGGGAGGCAGAGGTGGTCTGAAGGGGCTGGCCAAGGCGTTTGAAATCCTGGAGCAAGCAGCCCTGAACCTGTACCTCAGCCCCTGGAGAGAAGAGTACAAAGTGGTCAAGGTTGGCTGCCTTTCACTGTTTTGATTATTGTCATAATCATATGCTTACATAGGTTCTGTGTCATGACGTAAACAGATGAAAGCTGTTACTTTAGTAACCGCTAATAGTGTTGTGTGGTCCGCAACAGTTGTGTTCCAGTCGCAGAGCCAGGGCTGTGTAGAAACACCAGATTATTTTTATAGCCTACGTAAGCATGTACAGCTAGCATGAGATATTCAGAGGAGTGTTTGTGTATTGGATTATAATTTCTTCCTCCTCTTATATTTAAATAAATACAAAACATTCACAAACTATAATATCTCAATTTAAGAAATGCAATGCACCATCGTTAATTACACCCCTGTACTCCGTGTTGTTGATTTTCTTATTTCTTCCCCCGCCCCTTCCCCAAATTATAAATCCACTTTCTTTTGTCTCTTTCTCTCTCAGATGTACTCGGGCATTGTCACCCACTACGTCAAGCCAGTTCTGTCCTTGCCACAGATCCTGAGGCTGTTTGGGTTGCTAGGATACCAGCCTTCTCCTGGCAAAATGGAGCAGCTTCACCGCGAGCCCTTAGCAGCCAGTTTCACCGGCCAAGACGATCTCCTCCGCCTGTCCTGTGCATTCTTCCTGGCGCGGTGCGAGTGTCTCCTCCTGCTGTCGGCACTGGGGGGGTACGCTGGCCATGCCGACTGGGAACTGAGTCTGGTGTGTGAGCGGCAGCGAGGACACTGTGTTCAGGTAAAGCCCATCGGCTAACTACAACAGAACTACAGTCAGCATTTCCTGTTAACCCTCTTGATGTCCTCCGGGTCAGAACTAGCTCTTTGTGGCAGATAGAAGGCGCTAAACCTAATTCTAAAGCTTACAAACACATGATGTGCACTGCTGGCACAACAAGGTGTGAGTTTGAAAATAATTAAGGGCGACAGGAGGGTTAAAGGTATAGTAGGCGATTTGTAGTGCTAATACACTTTATTTTGTCAAATTTACCAAATATCTTTCCAATATTTCGCTGTCTTTTCTACCTTACCATGCTCTGTGCGTGCTGGAAGAAAATGACTGTAATTTAAATAATAAATTATCTGTAAAATCGGAAGTATTCAACAAAGCAGCCTTCGCAGTGCATTTCCAGCGAGGGGCAGAGCTTCTGAGGCAGCACCCTATGGCATCGAAGTGAGATTGATTTGAGTTTGAATTTAGCAAGCGTTCCGGAGAATAACTTGCTATACCTTTTTGAAGAAATGAGCAATGGGACGTTTTGCGGAAAGGTACAGTGGAATGGAAGTAATATATTAGCCTTACTTTGTTTCTACAGATGTCTCTGGACAATGTCAGGAAGACTCTGGAGGTTGACCATCTCCCAAAGGGTGACCTGATGATCTCTGGGCTTGACAGCGAGCAGGACCTTGATCTGTACACCGCTGCCGATGTCCCCAGCGCGAAGCCAGCGATGGCCCCTGACGACGAGGGTCCCCGCTCGTTGTCGTGGGGCCTCCACCACAACACCGCAGTGCCCACCTCCGCCAAACCTCACGGCAACGGAGTCACGCCGCCATCCTCCCTCTCCGTCCCCCAGCAGCCAGGGAAGCCCGTGTGTGTCACTACGCTGCACCACCAGGTGATGGTGCCGCCGGGCCCGAGCAGCACGGGCAGCTACGCGTCGGTCGCCGCTAAGCACGCCGGCGGCCGCTTGTACGAGAGTGAGTTCGCCAAGCAGCCCGACTCGTCGCACGGTGCAGCAGCGCAGGCTCCGGGGGCTTCCTCGCCGTCTGATGCCGCTCTCTTCTGCAGCTGCATGGGGCGCAATGGAGTCTGTCATCAGCCCTGCCCGGTTTGCAGCAGCAGCAGGAGCGGCAGCTTGCTCACCATGACCAGTGATTTCCCGCAGAAATGCCAGATGAGCGACCGCAGTGTGACAGCACCCAACAGGCCGACGACAGATGCAGTTGGAGACGCCTCGGGACGGAGAGAGTACAGGACGGAGCTGCCCGAGAACCCACATTTAATGAGCCAAATCAAGCCAATCTCCTACCATGACTGTTGTGACCTGGCCCATCCAGACCCCGACTATACTTGTCTCAGTTGTTGGGTTTTCCATAATAAAAGCTGCAAGGGTTTAAAATACTGCCGGGAAGCGTTCCATGATGTAAACGAACTTCGAACATGTACATGTGGGCGGTATTGTACAAGACAGCCTCTCGTCTTGTGTAGATATTGTGGCACAGAATATTGCATTCCGTGTTGGTATAAGAATCCTGTTGCATGTGCCTGTGGCCAAACATTTGACCAGTCCTCTCCTGTGTGAATTGCACTACGGATTACACTGAGGCACGTATTCAAATATCAGTGCCTTAAATCATTGTGGAACTATAATTTCTTATAGCCAAAATCAAAAATTCTGCATTGAATTTATAATACTTTTAGTTATTACAAGTTCTTACTTTTCAATTGGGGTTCCCTTTATAGACCCTGATATTCAATATTTCATTTAGGTTTAAGTGGCCATATTTAACATTATCCACACTTAGTTTTTAATGTTGGCATTTGTGGTTTTGGTTGATTGAGGGAATGGAAACATTGAGGAAATATAAACCAGGTTTTCCGTCTTACTGCTGCCTGAAAAATGGTCTTTAATAAAAATTTTAAATTGCACTTTTGCTACTTGTCATTTTTATATTTTTTATTACACAGACCTTTTTTGACTATTATAATTCTGGCAGCTGTTACATTTATATTTCCCTAATAACAATAACCGTTCCAGATGACATTGACTCTAGTTTAACTTCAGATTTCATTGCACAGAGGAATGTTTTGTATGGCATTGTTGGCAATGACTTGCACGGACAGGCTGAGGTATGATTTTAACTGAAAACTTCACACAAGGTGGAATCGGCGATTGTATACACTTTTTGTCAAATTCAGCAACTACCTTCTTACTGTCTGCTAGCTGTCTGCCAGTGTTTCTACACAACCATTGCTCTGTAAATAGGAACACAAAGACACTATCCTAGACTTGGCAATGCATTTCCAATGCTGGGGTGAGCTTCTGAGGGAGCACCATAAGGCATTGAAGGAACAGGTGTTTAACCCTCATGATGTCCTTTGGGTCAATTTGACCCAATACACTAGCTCTTTGTAAGAGACAGAGGGTGACAATTCTAATTCTACAACTTGAACAGACTTATGATGTGCACTGCTGGCACAACAATGTAGTGTTTGAAACCGGAGGACAACAGATGGGTTAAAAGGCATGAAAAAACAAACACATATATAAAGAAATAATTAATAATGAAATAAATACACATAGCAACGACAATAAATATAACCATTCAATCATGGCACCATCTGGTGGCATAATACTGTATTATAAGGACCATAATCATAATTATGAGGGTTACATTTTGATTGAGTTCAAATCTCAAGCTTTTTCCAGAATCCCTGACTTCCACTTTTAATTAGTGTAGTGAGGGATTGGATGTAATAAAACATTAATTGGTAACTTAAATTCTCAAATCACAAAACAAAAACACCTTTCCTTTCAATGCCATAGGGTGCTTCCTCAGAAGCTCTGCCTACATACATTGGAAATGAACACATTGCCAAGGGTAGGATATTGTTGTGTGGTGTGATATGCACCACTTTGTGTGTTCCTATTTACAAAGTCAGGGCTGTGTAGAAACACCAGATTATTTTTTCAGTAGGCAATGGGCAGCTTGCAGACTATGGGTAAATCAATATTTACCAAAAGTGTTATTAGCTTACAACTGTCTAGTCAGCAGATTGTTCCTGGCTCTAGTGTCTTCATGTTGCAAACATGTCTACAGATCCCCCACAAACCCTTCACATTCACAAGGGGTTAGTCAGCAGGAACACATGGGTTGGACACTTATTTTAATCAAATAAACGTTGCAAACGTGTATCTGTATCAGTGCCATCACCACTTGTAAAACACTATGTACCAGGCAGTGCTGAAGTATTACAGTACATTAAGTTGTAAATATACATTATTTTGTTATTGCTCTGTGATCCTGTGTATTGAAAGCATACCAGTCTTGCACGCAACAGTAATGCATTGCTAGACATTTTGGTTTCACACTATAGTGAATGTTTCTGGTTGACTTTTGAGGTCAGCTTATAGAGCTCCAATAACAGCTGCTTGCAGGAGATAACTCTCCTTGTCTACTACTACTACTCGTTGTGTTCCTGCCAGTGGACGTTGATGAAGGTTTTGCTGTCCATGTGGTCAATGTAGAGAACACCATCCAGGTGGTCCATCTCATGCTGAAGGATGCGAGCAGGCCAGCCGCTCGCCTGCCAAGACACCGGTTCACCTTTTTCATTCAGCCCTGCAATGGGACAACACAGAATAATGTATGGAGACAAAAATCTTTAAATAGCTTAGGAGGTATAGTCAGTCAGTCATTCTGGAAAATGCTTGTTGATATTTGACCTCGGTCAAAAGAAAAATACTGCTCTCCCTTCAATGCCATTGGGTGATCCCAAAGCGGGAACCTCTGGTTCTGAGAAATGAATACAGCGCTGAAGTGCCAAAACCTGCAGTTCCTCGAATGGCCACTAGAGAATCGCTGTAAATCCCCATAGACTCCCATGTTAAAACGTCAAAATATTGAGTAAAAAGAAGCAACTGTGACAACTGTTTTTAACAAAAAGTTCAAATGAGTTTATATAAATCATTTAAAATGATATTATCCATACATTATTCCATTATTATTGATGGGGGGAGTTACAGGCAGAGTCATGTACTGCAAAGATGGCGACCCCATACGCAGCACAGCGCAGTTATGGCTGACGTCACAGCCATAGTGTTTGTTCATATATATATATACAGGCTATGGTGCTTCCTCAGATGCTCCGCCCCCACTTTGGACATGTATTGCCAAGGCTGGGATATAGTGTTGTGTGGTGCGGTCTGCACCACTTTGTGTTCCCATTTACAGACACAGGCTTGTGTAAAAACAAGCGCACACAGAATGGACAGCTAGCTGAGGAGTTATTAGCTGAACTTGACAAAAAGTGTAATATCTTATCATCTCCGACCATACCTAGATGTTGAGCTCTAAAATTACATTTACCTGACACTTCCACGGACAGGTACCGCTGAACTGTGGCAGAAAACCCAGAGATGCTCTCACAGGCTTCCTGGAAAGCCACTTTCCGGCTGTCCAGAACTCTCAATTGGGGGTTGACAAAGACCCTCAGGGGCTGCTGGGAGAGGCCTCTGACCTCCCTCGCTGCAGGTGAACTCTCCTTTAGCATCCTCTCAGGGTACTCCAGGACCAAGATGCGTAGAGGCACCCCAATCTGTGGCGCGCTCAGTCCCACGCACTCCATCTTGCGCATGACTTTCACCAGAGTGTTGATGACTAGCTGGATGTCAGGGCCCGTTATCAACGCAGGGTCCACGACAGCTGCTTGTGAACGCAGCACAGGGTCCCCCACCTGACATACATGACTGTATGGGGGAATGGGAGGGGTCTTGAGCTTACGTTTCATATACTGAAGATATGAGCGCACTTTAATGTTGGTAGAATAGGAACATCTGGCGGTGTGGAGGAATATGGGTGGCAGAGGAGCGGCGCTACTTCCTGCGGCTAATGTCAACACACGTTTGTTACAGTTCAGGGCTTTTGGCTTAAGCAGTCGGAGAGCCCCTGTCAGCTGCAACATAGACACACATGTCCTGTTCATAGTGGCGGAATCGTGGCTGCAAACAAGGCGGAGATCTTAAGTTAGAACAGTTTATTCTGAGTGATAAAGACCCGTGAACGTACGCGCTCAAATAATGTCACGTTTCAACCTTCTTGGTTGTACCTTGTCAAAGGTAGCCGGTAAGCTAGGGACGTTAGCCACCTAATTTGAACAAGATAACATTTGTAGACAACCCTATATTGTAAAACTAAAACAAATATGAAACATTACCTTACAGTACTTAGGCCACTGCAATTGTGAATAAAATATCTTTAGAGAATAAAGTGATATTTGGATACAAGTTACTGTAAAGGTGAGTGAGCAATGGTAGTATTGTGCAGCTTTCTACTGTAAAAAAATAAATAAAGAACTTCCGGGTAAAATTAAGCAGCGCATAGGAATTTCACAATACAAGTACTTTCGTTTTATCTGAATGAATATGGAGTGGTCATTAACCTAAAAACCGTTATTTTGACATAGTTTGAGCTGCAATATAGAAGTAGTTTCCGTAATTTAGTCACACTGGTGAAAGACGACGAGGTCATGTTTAACATATTCTCCACAACTTGTCTGTACATGCCCAGCTGTGCCGGTTCACTGGGGGCGGGGCCAAAGTAGGACCTAGAGTCCTCGTCTTCCGCAGTCTGTCCGGTACAAGTCCAGGCGATCTTTGGCGGACGGCCAGAGCATCACTGCAGTACCGGTACGGGCAACGGCGGGAACAAGTGATGGAAGAAGAGGAAACTTGGGAAATAAGTTACTTGCAGAAGACACCGGTGTCATCGGTGTGGATTGTGGAATATGCGTGGGCTCACAAGATGAGAGATATCCTAAAAAGTGAGGAATCCTTTTTTTAATTGATATAATTTTGTAACGACTAATGTGTGACTGCAATTCAAACACTACGGTTAAAGAGTAAATCGTTTTTTCAACGTACATTTTATGTACAATTGTATTGTATGTATGCAATTCTTTGATTGACAATTCCAAAGGAAGTACTGTACTTTATATTGTGTGTGTTACCACATAGCAGTGAATCCCTCTTTTTTCCAGATATGGCAGAACAACCACTGAGTCTGGAAGAGCCGTGGAGATTGCGTATAGGATCTGCCCTGGCCTATGCCCTCGTAAAGAAAAGGGATGTCGGGGGATTTGAAAAGGTGATATCGTTTCTGGAGGCTACATATAGAATTCTGCCCAGACTTGTGACTCCGATCAAACACATGAAAATCCTGTTTGGTCTCAAAACAATGGTAAGGAAGATCAGATTAAGGGCACAAGTATAGCTTCATTCATTAATTCAAATGTTTCAATTCAATTCAACTTTAGTTTCAGTCATGTTTTGATCTTTTCACTATAATTCACGAGTGTTTCCATAACAAGGCAGTAGTGATGGAGTCAACATTGGGGAGGACCAAGTCTGTCGGCATAGCACATATCTATTTTATTTTTATTTTGTATATAAAATATTGGGGGGTACATTTTGAGCACAGTTTAATATGGGGGGGGGCCCTCAATATACAGTATATTATTACTACCCCTTGTACTATAACAATCCAATATATTTATCCATGAGGATCCTGTATGCCCCTCACACACACATCTGTGTTTCTATTCCAGGTCATAATGTGGATGTTCAAGGAGGGCCATGGTATTATTCCTACAGTGGTGAAAATTATCCAGCTGTTTCCCCATAAACTACCTCAATACCAAGACCAGTGTGTGAGTAAAACACCTGTGTTGGGTGTTAGCTCTGTTCTCTCTCTCTCTGGTCAACAAACAGTTAATCAGATTGTTTGCCACACACTTGTCAAAAACCATTCTTTCAACAGGTTGAAACTTACAGTTTGTTTTATTGATTCCTACATATAATAATCAGTCTACAAAGTACACAGTGTATAACATAGCTGTTTTATTAATCAGTATTGTGAGATGGTGCATTTTATTGGAATTGACACTTTATTCTCTGTGTTGTTATTCAGAGCCAGCAGGTGATGGCCCTCATGAATAAGAACCAAAGGGACTTTAAGGCCATGGCCCAAAGCCTTGCAATGAACAAGGACAAACTTGACTATTATATAAAGGTTGGTTTAGTCTTCAGAATCGTTAGAATAAAATAAATGAGGAACTATGATGATTGGCTGAAATGACTTCATAGTATTGTTTTTTTCTCATTTAGGAATGTGAGTTTAATTTTTGTTATTGAGTATGTTTTCGTACTGTAGGTTTTTGAATCAGGTGCACAGTTCCATTTTTCATCCAGCAGGGTGCACCAGAGGCCCCCATTTTGGTGGGGCCTCTAATTCCAGCTAATGCTCATCATCAGTGTTATTTGGGTCAATGAGGAGCATTTACAGACTTCTGTTGATGATTGTTTTCTGTTCATGTTAGAACCCTGTGGAGAAAGATAATTCATTCACGAAATTTGTTTTTTGAATGATAATTTCTTTACATCTTATCTTTTACGCAAGAGACTGTGTAAAAGGCAATGCTTAGAATAGGACAGCTAGCGTTAAAAAAGAAAATACTGTTATGTGCTACAGTATGTAACCTACTGTATTTGACTGCCACAGAACATGCCAAATGGTTGCTGTCTTCCAGAACCAGATGGAAACAGAGTACGGTGAACGGTATGCCCAGAAGCTGGAGGAGAGACTTCTACATTATCTAGACGAACTGGAGGCTGTGTTACCCAAAGATACCTTCATCGATAAGGTGTGTGTGTGTGTGTGTGTGTGTTTGTGC
This sequence comes from Aphredoderus sayanus, assembly GCA_027564795.1. Lineage (NCBI taxonomy): Eukaryota > Metazoa > Chordata > Actinopteri > Percopsiformes > Aphredoderidae > Aphredoderus > Aphredoderus sayanus. The sequence continues at coordinate 581 of JAODUG010003287.1, read as the reverse complement.
GGTTCGGGAAGGGCGGTGTATTCACAAGACAGGATATTTACATTTGTTTTCTGAATGTTTTACCAGCTATTAAAGAAGGGTGGTCCTATGGCAGAGGAGGAAAGCTTGCTGTTGAGGGTTCTTGCATTTGACACCAGACCTACAGAAACGTCTTTAAAGAGACTTCTGCAAGGTGGTTAAACATCATTTAAACAATGACGTCTGTAGTATACTACACTGTATCGTATCAGTATAACTATACATCATAACTATCCTTTTTAAATGTAAATATATGATTAGACAAGAAAATAAATGTACATCTTATACGAAAGTCAACTGTCGCAAGAACATTGTGGTGTGTGTGTAGACTTATGCCACCATGTGATTGTGTATGATATTGTGTGTTTTTCAATTGTCATTGTGTGTATTTATTTCTTTATTTATTATTTCTTTATGTATATATTTTTGTTTTGTGCCTTTTAACCGTCCGGTTATCCTTGGGTTTCAAACACACACCTTGCTGTACCAGCAGTGCACATCATATGTCTGTGTAAGCAGTAGAATTAGGTTTAGCGCCCTCTATCTGCCACAAAGAGCTAGTG
>JAODUG010003286.1:0-11390 GCA_027564795.1 Aphredoderus sayanus | reverse complement strand
CATTTAGCCCGGTGAGGTCAGGGCCCCTGTATCTCACCACAATGCCCTGGTTTTCTCTCTCTCTCTCTCTCTCTCTCTCTCTCTCTCTCTCTCTCTCACTCTCTGTCTTCCCTCTATTTACAAGTCAGAGCAGCTGGTTTGCCCACTAAATCCCCAAGGATTTAGCACAGTAGAAAAGATAAAGCATTTGGAAGGTGACAGTGGGGGAGGAATGATGGTGGCAAATTAAAACTGCTGGGTGTACGTTACGGTGGATTAGCTGACACTTGTTCCCACCTAGACTGCCCTAAACCCACCGTCCCTTCATGTAAGACCAAACGTGACCGTGAAGGCCGTTTTGTCAGAGCTTTATAGGAAAACCCATTTGAAAAAGACATGTCTGTCAGGTCAACACACTTCACATCAGAGGTGCGGCGCTTATCTTTGCGTAAACTTCTGTTATGTTTCCTATGAAGCCATATCAACAGTTGGGGGAGTACAAATGTCGGTAAAGAAGGTAAAGCTCTTGATAGAGAGGGGAAAGTGGCAAGTTGTCCAAGCCGGTAGCGCAAAACCACTCCCTCCGCTGTCCAACTAGGTGGGCTGCCATATTGTTTGTGTTCTGTAACTACCACTGGCACACCAAAGCAGCATGTGGTAATAAAGCCTTGAAATCACAGCCTCTGATTGAATATTTACCCAAGGCTAACTTGACCACGGTTTATATCATCTCTGCCCGGCATGCAGAGGGAAACAGGCATGTCTCTCAAGACGAGGTGAAAGTGGAGCCCCCGCTCACAGCGAGCCCAATGCACCTCATCTTGACCCTTTGCGAAAACCAGTAGACACTTTAGAGGGAACCCGATCGGCAACGAAAACAAGTATGAAGTCAGACCTTTATTTAAGGGAGTCAGCGGGACCGCAGATCTGTGATATCCAGAGAGGAGAGGAGACGCGAGGCGAGGGGTGGGGAGGGGAGGGACCCCGATCCCCGCCTCTCTGGGTTGTTTTCTGAACACCAGCCAGGAAAGTTTAATGGCTGTGGAATTTGGACAGGAAAAAAGCTGCTCTGGAAGTTTCAGAGGAAGTGGGGATTTGTGCCTCACGCAGGCAGCACCCCTGTTTGTATTCTCCCGGCCCGAGAGAGAGAGAGAGAGAGAGAGAGAGAGAGAGAGAATAAAACAGGATGAACGTCAGAGAACCTTTCCAAAGAACAGCCAAGGCCCTTGGGGGACAGCAGACCTCAGACAGGACAGACAGGCCGTGGTCAGACGATCTCATGTATACAGTCCAGAGACAGGCTGCCAGGCAGGCACACACACATACACACACATACACACGCACGCGCACACACACACACACACACACACACACACACACACACATACACATGCACACCACTCACACCTACACAAGCACACATACACACACACACACACACATGCACACGCACACCACACACACCTACTCATGCACGCGCACGCGCACACACACACACACAAACACAAACACACACACACACACACAGACAGACACACGCATATGCACACACACCATAGAACTATATAGAAGAACGACACACATTCAAATGCACACACATACACGTACTCACACACACACACACACACACACGCACACACACACAGCAGACATGCAAAATGATGTGCAAAAACACAAACACAGCAGCGACATACAATACCAACGCATAGATACAGGATACACATGCGGTCATATATCCCCACGCACACACACACACACACACACACACGCACGCACAAGTAACCAAAAACACAAGCTCTTCATACGCTATCACACACCATTTACATCTCCTCCCAAGGTGAAGAGAGCCCTCTGGTTCAGCACACACTCACATTTAGCCTCAGGACAGCTGTTTCTCAGTGGCACATCAGACGGTAGGAGACAGATACTGCACTGGCAGATACTTTCAGTGGTTTCAAATGTTAGTTGGAGGGGGAAAAAAGGTAGCTACTTAAAGCAGATAAGGCTACCAGCTTAGACTTGGCTGTGCCGTTGTGTCTCCGAGCGCTTAAAGGTATAATGTGTGATATTTAGTATCATTACATGACCTAATGCGTTTTTAAACCTTCCATATAGGCCACGCCTTAATGTCAGAGAGGAGTTAGCATTCCTGACGTCCCTCAGGTGTACAGAACTACATTCAGCAATAGCCGCACCACCATCGCTTCAAAGCACAATCAACACAGATTACACACTGCTGCTTTGAAATAGATACACATAAATCATCCTTACATTCCATTTCTTCAGCAGGAAGTTGAGCTCTCATTTTGCTGGCCCAAAGCATAATAAAAACAGAGGAAATAAATAAAACTTCACAACACACACTTGTAATGTAAATGTTTTACTATCAATGCTTCCTCTGAGCAGCGGTCAAATGTATGCCAGACTGAGAGCTCACGTAAAATACCGTGTGCTCCCATTGAATGTAAGGGTTCTACAGCATCTGTCCTCAAGGTTTGCCAAACGTTGCGTAACGTCCATGCTTCCTGCTGTCTGAGGAGTACCAGCTACCAGAGCCCAGGCTCTCACCCATGTCACCACTTAATGGCAGCATATCTGCCCGGCTCCCCATCCCTCACCCCACACCTCTCCGGCCCAAGCACACACGTCGACACGTAGACATGGGGACAGACAGAATAACCCCCCCCACTCCTTTCCCATACATTGTACCACCATATCCATTACAGGCACACAAACACACATTCACATGAATTCAAACACACACACACACATCTCTAGACACCCACGAAGCAGGGGGAGGATTGATGGGGACACATCCACCTCTCATCGCCGCAAGATGTTTTTAAAAAGCCACGGAGCGGTGCATAAAACCTTCTGTATTTCTTCTCAAAGCTAGAGTGAAATGGGCCGTACAGTACTCTATAGCATTGTTATTTCAGGTAACAAAGCTGCTCCAGCTGTTTTAGCATAAACGTATAATTCTTAAACAGTTCCTTTGGAAAGTTCTGTGCTAGAACAAGTTGCGTTAACACAAGAGTGTTAAAGTGCTAAAGCCACTGTGGAAGTGTTTAAGATGGAGTACCAGTTGTCACTGTGGGGACAATGAGTAATAACTAACACGTCAATATCTATTTTTAATTCAGTGTATATGGTCAAATGTATTACAGCTTACAGAAGAGTACATGTGAATGAGTGAGCAAATTGAAAGAGGGATCATCAGTTCAATGTAATCCCCTTGAGTCATTCATAAAGCTTTATCTTCATTTGGTGAAATCACATACAGTCTGTATGTACTTCTCCTTTCCTAAGTAACTTCGATAGAAGAATACAAATAAACAATGGTGAAATTCACCACATGAAGTCAAAGCAATGTGTCGGCATTCATGAACTGATGCGAGCAACCCTCACCCAATGTTCATTGGACCGCTCTCCAGCAGTACAGCACAGTTCACCTCCACCCACTCCTCATCATCACAGGATGATGGGGAGTGGGCTGGGTGTCATGTTCAACACTTTAAAAAGACAAACGCCCCCAAAAGAGGATAACACCTATGAACAAATGGGGCCCCCCAAAAATGAGGCACTCTATAGAATGCTCCCATCACAGCACACACAAGGGGCTGGGTTGTTAGTGGAGAGAGCTCCCCTACTGAGTGTGGAGCACAATGTTTGACACTGTGCCCTGACATGAGAAACAAACTTTTGGCACCAAGGCCTACCCTAAACAAATAAACGTAGGGCTCTGTTGGAAGCATAAACAAATGCATCATGGGAAATACAAGAAAAATGGTATAGAAAGTCTAGAAAGATCTGTCAGCAAGGCCGGTCTAATTTGATGCAGGGCATTCCTAGACATGGAAAGTATTTTGTGTTGTTGTGTACTGGCTGTTCTGGTAGCAACTATTCCTCAATAAAAGCCATTTTAATTTCCATATGCTGTTGGCAATCATGTTGTTTTCTCACCGCAAGTAATGCCTTTTTCGTCTAGGTATCTATTTTGATTAGCCAGCCTGTCAAGACACAGAGATCAACAGATCAATCACGAAACCAGCTGCCAAAAGAAAAACTCTCCAAGAACGTGGCACTGGCCATGTTGGATATATCTACTCGCAAACAGGCTGACATTTTCTTTTCTTTTTTTCATCCCTGAGAAATTCAGATACGCAACAACTTATCAAGGGAGAAAATACTGATTAACAGTGATAAGAAAATCGATGACAGCAGAACTTTCTGCCGGTGGGCTCTTGGCTCTGCATGGCTTTGAGGGTGCTAATGCGTGTGTGTCTATCATGTTTGGACAGCGCGCATGTTTTTTAAGTGGCCGGGGATTTAAAGCCTGAGGACGGCTGGATTTTGGATTTTCCTCCCTATGCATGTTCAGGCAACTCAGGTCACAGTGCAGATCCGAGCAGCGTGGTAGAACCAGACCTTCACTAACATGGGTAGAACGGCACTGTGCAAGCTCGTTTCCCAGGTCCTATACCTGTAGCGGGGGGGTGGGGTTCTTTGCCTCCCTACCTCCATGCTCAGCATCTGGGCAGCGGGGTGGAATTGTGGCTGGGGCCTGGCTGGGCCTGTTTACTCAGCTGTGGGGCTCCCCAGGTCCAGGGGAAAGAAAGGATGTGTTCAGGGCCTCATTAATCATGGCCGCTTCGGAAGAGATAAACAGGCCGGGCCCAGCAGGGGATGCTGCTGCTCCCGCGGCTTAAGGTGGAGGGAGGGTGGTGTGTGTGTGTGTGTGTGTGTGTGTGTGTGGGGGGGGTATGGGGGAAGGCTGGAAGGCGGGAGAGGGGGTTGGATAAGAGGGAGGGGAGCGAGTGGGGGGGGGTCTTGCACCCAGTGGAGACACCAAAACACTTGCTGTCCGGTTCCACATCTGCATGGACGCACGCACTCGTAAATCTGCATTCCTGGGCCGGGCCCGTACACAGTGTCCAGCCCGCTCCTGTGAACCCAGCCCTGTGGCATTTCTTTGGACAATGTAATTCAAGTTGTGAAGCGACGCCAGAACAACAAATGTACTAGTGAGAAGTACGCATGTTTAACTTCCACTTTATTGAATACACACAAGTCCTGCTGTGAAGTATACTTGACTGCATATTTTTGCAACGGAAGAGCCCAGACATATCTTTATACTTAAACACACCCTTCCCAGCAATCACTACAAGCTTTCATATCAAGCACTGAGCCTGTTTTTCCATAATAAAAAAAAACATACTAAGCTCAAAATCCAAAATTAAAAAAAAAAGTATTGGAGCTATTTTAAACTAATATACGGTTTCTGTAAGATACTTGGGAAGCAGCATCCAGTTGTGATAAAATAGGATATGTGCCCAATACCAGAGATGCGTGCCTGCTACCCACACCGGCTTAAAACTGAATCCTAGTTGAGCGGTGTCTCCCCTCTGTCGCTTTCTTGCTTCCTACTGTTTCAAAAAAGTATATATATAAAAAAAGAAAGGCTTAAGTGCTTGAGATACAGACTTTGTCTAGGAAGAAATAGCATTTCTGTCAATCTGTCATGCGTGGACAAAGGGCCAGGGCCAGCACTGTGTTATTCTACACCAGAGCCAGACGATGAATAAAAAAAAGAGGACCTTGGTGAAACCTGTCCGGGTTGTGGGTTTTGTTCCAAGAAAGGCCAGCCACTATTACCTGCTTATTTTCTCTTGTACTCCCTGCCAGTACACTTCCCTCCAGACTGCTTGCTGTGTGTGTGTGTGTGTGTGTGCGTGTGTGCGTGTGTGTGTGTGTGTGTGTGTGTAGGTGTGTGTGTGCGTGTGTGTGTGTGTGTGTGTGGGTGTGCGTGTGTGCGTGTGTGTGTGTGTGTGTCAGAGCCGGCACAGTTTCACTCATCTTCCTGCACAATATTTCTTCAGCCTGGAGCAAATAAAGGGAGGGAGACAGACATAGAAGTAGAGATAGAGATATAGAGAAAACCCAATCAGCTACGGAGACTTGACAAATGCAATAAGTGAAAAGTTTATTTAAATGCTCCAACTAAATGGGTTTTGAGATATCATATTACTATGTTTATATAACCTTATTTCTTAATTATAGTCTGTGTGTATGTGTACACGCATGTCCAATCTTGTGCGTGTGTGTATGTCCTTGTGCTATACTCTAATTGGTCTTGATAGGCTTGGAAAAGTGACATCATTACCAGATTGTCTGGTTTTCCCCCACAAGTCAAACAAATGGGTAAGATTGAAATACTGCCTCATAATGTGGTGATTGAGGCAGATATATGCCCAAAAAAGTAGGCCCTACACTGCTACCATGATAACACCACCACTAGTGAAACAGAGTATAACGGAAGAATCTAGAATAAAAATTGAGGGTTTTGGATTTTATTACAAACCTCATTACATCATACAAATAGAACTAGCATCATAGAATACTAATGCTTTTGTGTAACATCACCCAATAATGAAGTGATGGTGGAAAACATGGCCCATAAACAAAATTGCAAACCACAACCTCAAATGAGAAAATTATCAGTTAGCATAAAGAATCAGGGTCTATATCAGGGTCATTTGGACAATCAAAAGACGGTACATCGTATTCTACTTTATTTTCCTACTACTCTTGTTTCAAGAGTTGTGGCTACTACATTTGCATGCCGACTACTTTGTCTAGGATCTACTCTAAACTATGTTCTACCACAGACAATCTGTGAAAAGTGCTGTTGGTGTCAATAGCTTTCTGTGTGGTGAATATTTTATATCATTTAGTTTTGTTTGAAACAACAGATACTCTCTACTGCCACCGACACTGGTCAAATAATGTATTCATGTTTAGAGTTGAAACCTGTTGAAACATATAGTAGACTGAGGCCATAGTCGCCACCTAGTGTTCAGGTAGTGTCACTTAAGTTCAAAGGGTTAGTATGACATTTGTAGGGTTGGACAGTAACAAAGTACATAAGTACATTTTTTGAGTATCTGTACTTGAGTAAAAACATTTACTTTAAAGCATATTTTAGCAAGTAGAAGACACAGTTTTTGCCTTTTCTAGATTGCAATAAGCAGTATGTTGGGTTCCTCACAGGAGTAACGACAAACTCATTAAACTACTACTACCCTGTCTGTCGAGTTCAAAGTTATTGCTACAGCAATATGTTAAAATAAAATTTACTTTTGGATACTTTTGCTTTTAAAATAAGTACTCCAGTACTTTAACTCAAGTAAATATTTGATTAAACAACAATTTTTGACCAGGAGTACCTATACTTTGACTCAAGTAATGGAATTGTGTACTTCTTTTATATTTGCAATTATAGTTGAAATGTAAATAAAAGATAAATCCAATCAGTCTTATATAATAACTAACTATATTAGTAGTCTTCAGTTATTTTATCATCCAGTATGTAAATACTGTATAGTGGACTACATTGAAAACATGGATAACTTGTTTTTCTGATGGATCAGATACACAAACACAATGAAATTACAAGCTTCTATTGGCTCTATAGGCTTCTATTGTAACCTGTAAATCACAAATATTCAGCCTATTGTTTCTACCAATGTTGCAACCTTTTCTACATGAGCAGAGTAACAATATTTCCCCTCCATCTGAATTGCAAAGTTAAAGGCACCAAGTCCACTGAGTAAATTGTTTGGCGTAGTCAGCATTTCATTGTACTTTTTAGCTCGTGTTTTACCTTGTCTAATAGTCAGTGGGTTACTGTTGCTTTGTGGTTTTTTTTGTTTTGTTTTTACATAAACTTGGATGTATATGACTTTCTACCACTAGATATCACATTAAGCTCACCAGCATGTCAAACCAAATAATTTGTGGGCTCTACACACACACACACGCACGCACGCACGCACACACACACACACACACACACATACACACACACACACACACACACACACACACACACACATTATCATGTAAGTATGGCAGGCCTAGATATGAAAACAGAGTGGACAAAACAAACACTGAGGGAGTGTGATTTCATTCGCTAACAGAAAATAACTGTTTTCTGCTATATAAGTTTTTAAATATTGTCTTGAACACCTTTAACATGTATCTCTCAATGTAGCTACACATAATATAATTTGACTTTACGCTTGCCCTTACTATAACTAACCACATGGTGGAGTCAGTGTCATAAAAATTAAGTAGACTATCTGAGATGTCGCGTTCAGAAGATGACCAATCTACTTTTAAGTGAAAACTTAAACAGCTAACAGAACCTGACATGACTACCGAGAATTCTGGTTTCCACCACACCCTCTCAGCTTTTACAGGTCTATATCCTACATGTAATGTTGCCCAGGGACATCACCATAAAACTTATCTCATTTCATCGCCTCTACCATCTGCCTTCATCCAGTTCTGGGTACTCGTAAAGGAACTCAGCCAGGAAATACATCTAATGATAAAGTTGATATTTATAGCAACCTAAATACACAAGTGCCCCCCCATCTTTCTCTTTTCGACTTTGCCGTTTATAGTATAGACTATATTGAGACCAGCTGTGATCACGTCACTTATATTATGCCTGCCTGAGGAAGTGGCAGGCAGCATGTGATAAGCAGTAAGCCTTTGCTTAATTAAAACAAAGGGATACAAGGCTACACTAAAACATTTATGTGGATGTTATAGTGAAAAACTGTCAATTCATGACAGTAAAAGATCATACATTCTAAATAGGTTTAATACTGCTTCTGTAACAGTGAAATACTGTATATATACATATCTGCAAAAATAAAACATAATTATAATAATACTAAAAACTTTTGAAATGCATCTATTATTTGAAGAAAAAAAATACATTGCTCCACTGTTAATAAATAATCTTGCACTCTGTGTTTAAATCTGAAATATGCTGTATATTCAGGCCAAGACTGTAATTTATGCTTTTCATAAATTAATCCCAGAATGCATTTCATTATCTTACCCTGGTAATTAAACTACAGAATAATATGATATTAAGCAAATTAATTTGTTATTGTCATCATTACACTCATGTAGCATGCTGACCTATGTATTTGTAACAAAAAAAAACATTTTGTTGCTGAAACATGAGTGGGACCATTTGTAATATAGCCTATATATTATAGAAAGGTCACCCTATCACTGCTATAAACTTTAGCTGTTGATTTTATTTTTAAAAGCTGCCAGCTGTAGTTCCCAGAATGTCACAGTGATACAAGAAATACAGTGAAGCGATGAAGTGATGTTTCAGTTTGGTGGTTCATTTTGTGGCACCGGCCTACACATCTGGGCTGTGATCAAGGCACCAGTACAGCTGCACAGTGTTCCTATAGTATTTTAATGTTATATATATATATATATATATATATATATAGCAGAACAGTGTTTCTTTCTATGTTAACATTTTATATTTATATGGTAAAATATGGAATAAAACTCCAACCTAAACCGTACAATCATCTTCTATTTACATACCATAAAACATTCTAGAACTTTTAGAAAACAATTTTTTTTTCTACAGTCTGTTTTACAGTAAAATTCTGGCACCTACATCTGATGTCTTTTTACCGTAAAAGCACTTCTTTTTCTCCCCATTTTCCTTCTATTATATTGTTTTAATATGTGTTTGTTTATTTAAACACTTATTTTTATCACACAAAAAATTCCCACATAAAATTGGATTACAACCCAAATCAATTTGTATGGCTGTCAAAACAAGTCCTCTTCAGATCATATATAACAAGTGAATAATAACCTATTTAGAATTAGGCAATAGTGTAATTTGATAGCAAAGGGAAAATGTCTTCACTAAGCCAGATCCACCCATATTAAATGCACTATGCATCTCAATGTTGTATTATACGCTTCAGGCCTACATTTACACTGTTTTTATTATTTTACCTTTTCAAATGCATCAGTATTTTGTCTGAAACCCAGTACCAAAATACAGTATTTCTACACTACCTAAGCAATACTATACAGCTCCCATGTCTGTTTAACAAACAGACATGGAAACTTGTTATATGTTATATACTTGTAAATAAAGTATATAAAAATGTTGCTATTTATTGATTTGAGCAACGGGTACCATTGTCATCAAATGGGCCTTAATATTAATATTTTGGTTGTCTTATCTTACTGAATTCCATCATACATTCATGAAAAGTTTGACAACATGATACTTCTCACTAAAACTAAATGTTCCCACGCTAATGAACATCATATGGGGCCTCAGCAAGAATGAGAATGATTTCTTTTGTTTTAATCAATGGCCTTGGCTGAATTTCCCATGAGAAAGATACATAGGGACACCTGATATACCTGCTAACCGCTCATGGAGAATACGCTGGATTACATTTATGACAGAAATGTGTGGGGGAACCTGTTATTGAGGCCTGCAGCAAGACCAATCAATCTAGTGACATTTAAAGACATAACATGCATTACAATAAGTTGTTTACCATCTTATAACATTCACAGTGTTTGACACGGTGCCTTGAAGTAAAACATTAAGTTTACAGTTCAACATGTATTATATACATGTTATATTCTCCATACACACCCTCTCTGGTCTGGTAAGGTGATTACTGGCTATCATTTCCTCCGGCGGTGGAAACCCATTTTCTGGGTCAACGGACCCCACCAAAGGACTGATTGAGTCTTAAAGGGGGCTCTCTCAAGCATGCACCCACTCCCCTTGTCCCAGAGACAATGAGCCCAAACCACTAACAATACAACAACGCCCTCGCAACACTAACGGGAAACGCAGCCTGGGGTCCTGCAGTCATGACCACATAATGTAATGTAATGCTGTTAGACTCCTGTTTCTGATTTACCCGTGGCAACGCTAACTTTTCAGAGCTATCGCCATGATATGATTGTCTTATGGAGACGTGAGTCACATTTCAGATAGACTTTAGCAAGACAGCAGCATCAGGACAAACACAACCATTGCAGACAACAATATTCGATACAGAAGAAAATACATTTAGCATATTGTTCAAGTTAAAAGAAAATAACAAATATTTGCACCATAACAAAAAAAAACAAAAAAAAAAAAAAAAACAAGCATAGTTCAGTTCAGTTTATTTTTTTCGTTGCATCGTCAGTGTGTAGTTTACCTGTCCAGGAGAGGAGGGGAGAGCAGAGAAGGCAGGGAGGGATCCATTGCTCCCTGTGTAATGAGATTCCCAGTTAATCAGTGACTTTCCTGCCTTATCTGTGCCCCATCAGCACACTCAGTATAGGCCCAGTAACTCAGGACGAGCTGATGTCATGCTGAGATGGGTGAAGGGTGGGGGTTGGCGTGTGTGGCTGTGTGCGTGTGTGTGTGAGAGAGATTGATTGATTTGAATTTGTGTGTGTGTGTGTGTGTGTGTGTGTGTGTGTGTGTGCGTGGGTGTATTAATTCCCCCACAGAGATTCAGAGATGGGCTACCAGTTTACCACATGACTGTGCC
>JAODUG010003285.1:0-11390 GCA_027564795.1 Aphredoderus sayanus | reverse complement strand
AGGATGCCTGCAGGTAGGCCAACTCTGGGGTTTTAACCTGTGACCTTCTGGCTGGGAGACCAACACCCACACCATTAGACTATCCTGCCCCTCGGCAGCTCGACAAAACTTTCTGGAAGTGAGGAAGTCGGTTTCCATTGGATGTTAGCATTGTCACTCACAAGACTTTATCTGTAATTCTGGTGCAAAGCTAGTGCAGTGCTGTATTTACTAATTTCAGTTTTTCAATATCATTTAAGCAGTAACCGTAAACTACTTTTTAATATATTTACAAGACCTGTAAACAGTCAGTGTGTCATTAAGTTTTCCAACAAATTCCTCAGTGTAAGTACGACTTGGTCTTTGAGTTATGTAGTTGGTCGTCATGCATGTCAATCAAAATACCTCTCCTGTCAAGTAGGCGGGTCTTGACGCAGTTAGCCAGCATGTCCCAGACTTTACGCAAGTAAAGGCTGGCTCTGCAAGACTAGGACTGGAGACTAGGAAACTAGGATTGACTAGGAGAGTTTTGGGCAGGATGGTAAATGTGCAATATTCAGTTTCTGTCTTAAAAGGCATGGCATTACAATAGTGCCAAAACTCTAAGATTGTGTTTTGAATGTCATGGTTGTAAATTATGGATTATGATTAAGTGAATATTTGCAAATGTGCAATTTGCAAGCTTGTATAATGATGTGTAATAAAATTACAAAAAAATGTTGCACGCATAATTCATTTTACATACTAAAATACAAGCTTGTAAAATTCAATTATATATTTGCAAATCTTCACTTAAAACCACAAACTTCAATGCGCAAATACAACATTCAAATTACAAACTCACATTTGTATTTGACATTCGTCTTTTGGCACTGTTGTTTTGCAACAAGAGCTTTGTTTGCTTGAAAATTAAATTTTGCAAAGAAAAAAGTGGCCAGCAAGTTTGGGGCAGGATCATTTACCCCTGAACAATCTCCACCTACCAAAATCACAGGTTTGATATGCTGGATTGCACATCAATCAAGTTGTGTGTGCATTATGCTTTCAACAATTACAAAACATTTGCAATATTTGTAATTTTCTTACACATCATGACACAAGCTTGCCAAATAAATGTCAACACATATTCAGTCACAGCCACAAAGCTCAATCTACAATCACGGCATTAAAAACACAAGCTGACGGAGATGTGTCACTATTGTAATCCCATAACAAAGATAGCACTACTTACTTCATGGGTTTGAACAGAGCCTGTCCGTAGTTCTGGAAGGTCATAATCAGCTTAAGCTGCGTCCCGCCAGACTTCATGGCTGGGAAACAGACAACAGTGCATTAATATACTGTACAAGCTAAGGTCAATGACTGGCCTTCAATACAGTCCAATCACATTGGAAATTACACTTCCCAGTGCTCTTGACAAAATATGCAATGCATCAATAATGTATTAGATTCTGTATTTAATATACCCATGTGTGTATGTGTGTGGTGGTGGTGGGGTGCTCTGGATAAACAGAAAGCACTGTGTATGACAGTCAGGAGGGGTCATGGACAGTCAATGTCTGTCTCTCTTTACCTCTCTCTCCCTCTTTCTTCCTCTTTCTCTCTCCAGACAGCAATAAAAGTTTGAGATACTGCACTATATGTACACAAACAGTAGTACAACACACAGGACATTGTCTAATGCTAATGCTCAGAAAATCAATTCAGATTATTTTGATGGTTAAAAACACTACAGCACAACTTACCTTTCCCCATTTTAACTGTTCTCCTGTAAATGTTTACATAATGACTGAAGTAGAAATGGACAACATACTTTATATTCAGAAACCACACCCTAACCCCTATCTATAAACCGTACCATAATATTTTCCTTAAAAGGTGTAGTGTGTACTGTATTTAGCCAGAGCCAAAGAAGACTTAAGACACAGCCATGAACCATGTACACAACCATGGGGCATGTGTACTGTATGCGTATCGTCTAACTGTGTTTCATATCCACATGCATTGTTTCATAGCTTTCACTGATATGCACTACAGTACCTTGAAGTATAGCTGTAATAACCACTTTTAAAATGTCTTACAGTATAATGGGAGTCATTCTAACTAGAAGCCTCACATTCTCTGCACTTGCTTATGAGTTCATAGAAGCTTAGTTATGAGGGGCTGGAGAGCCAATAGCTAGTTGGGGTGTAACTGTACACAATGACAAACACATACACATTTACTGCACAGTATGTCTAATAGTCCAACTGGCACGTGTTTGAAATAAAAGAATACCTTTAATAAACGCGAAAACAAGAATCCTGTGAACACGCAAACTCCGCAGAGAGAAAACAAAACATGAAGATGAAGCAAAGTTCTTCAAACACATATGTTTGCTGTGCACTAAATACTGCCATCATTAGGGGCAATATTGGCCCTGTGAAGCTGATGATAAACATTACTCCGAAGAGTTTTAGTATATAATGCAGCAGAGTCGTTCTATCCTTAGCAGGGATAATAACCAACTGCTGCTGGCCTGTATTGGTGCTCAGTGTACAGCTCTGTAATTAGCAGACCAGCGTGTATTTAACTGGCCAGAGTCTGAGAAGCGTTTTCACCCTTTAGAGGCCTGAGGCTGAGACAGAGAGAGAGCTGGAGAGAGAGAGAGAGGGCTAGAATAAATCAGTGAAAGGGATAGAAATAGATAAAGACAAAGAAAGACAAAGACAGAAAGAAAGATGAACCTCTATCCTGTGTGAATGGCTGACAGTACAGAGAGGGCAGGTTTATAAACAGAGAAGTGTTTAATCTTAGCCAGAGGCCAAGTGTGGTTTTGTAATTGGAAGATAAAGCCGAGATCAGTCTCAACTCTGAGTGTGCCTGCATGACCTTGAGTCAAAAGCACTCATGGAATGTGCAATGTGGGAACAGAACCAAGCTGCCAGCTGTCCATGAGCAAGGCACCACCTGAGCACTCTGCAAAAAGATGACTCTAATGCAAAAAGGTCAAAGTAATTTTTTTTATCTCTGACTAAATGTAAGGTTGCATGAAAGGGTGAAACCGTTGATATTTTTTACAGTGATCACATCTATGCAATTCCATTAGATTCAGGAAATAAGACAAAAAATAATTATTGTAATATTTTTCAAAATAAATGTGCAAAAACACGCATACTCACCAACACTGGTGATTTTTTGGGAAACCAAATCTTTCAGCAAAGCTTCAATAACCGGGTTATGTCGGGAGTACAATTCATATCTATTGATCCCGATGTGGAATCGAAGCCAGTTTGGATAGGAATCTGCCGTGAGCTCTCCGGTTGGGTTGAACTCGCCCACGTTACCATCAGCGTTCCTGGGAATAGCGGGAGGTTATCATATTTTTATTGTAAAATTATATATTATGTGGACAATTTTCCGTTAATAAAGGTAACACAAGTCTGCATAAATCTGTTCATATTTGGCCTACACTAATATTTGGTATATGTTGATATGGTCTAATTTAGGTTTGGCCCTAACCTAAATTAGACCATATCAACACATCGCCAACTATAGTTGTTGCGTAATTATTGAGTTACAGCCTAATGGTTAGGCTATAACTCAAAAATTACGCAACAACTATATAGTATGTATGGATTGTTAATACTTAAACTACTAGCTGACAGTTGGGCACACTTATTTGTGTGCTGACATGTTGATCGTATAGTAAACCTACGATTTGTTAAATATTATTAGGCTATACTGCACTTTACCATTCCTGCTCCTCGGCAGCTTTGGGGTCAAATCTGATGTCCGTGTTGACGTTAAAGAGAGTGTCATCGTCAGTGAGAGCGGGTAGGGTTATTTTATATAACGAGTGTTCGTACAGCGCCGACAACCTTGACCCCCTGCCGGGCACGTTTTTGGTGTCTAAGTCCGTGATGAACTGTCTGGTTTTGTCCCCGTGATGCGCGTAATGCTCGCGCCGCCCGAACCCCTCGGACTTGTCACTAGTGACTGGAGTTTTCTCCAGGGAGTGCGTGGAGATGTTGGAGCTGGGCTCGTTGCTGAAATCCTGCAGGATCCGCAGGGTGTGCTTGTTAGGCCAGCTCCCCTGCTTCCCCCAGCTCTGGGGCTCCTCGCTCGGCACGGGCGAACACGAGCAGCCGCCGGCGCCTCGTCGCTCCAGCTTTGGGAGCAAGTCTATCATGATATGCATGGAGCATGCTATTAGGAACACCATGAGAATCAAAACGCGGAATTTACGCAGGAGTATCATCTTCATCGTTTCTCTTTTGAGCAGATGGGAAAATTTACTGCAGATGATTAGCACGCAGATGAACAGGCTGACTACATCGCTGATAACGTTGATTACACTGGACGCCAACCTGACGAAGTACACGTTAAACACGAAGGAACCATCTTCACTCCCCGTCTTGAGTAGAGGATTCAGTGTTCAGCCTTTGGTTTTTTAACATCAGATTCCTGTTGGTGACTGTGTGTCTGTCAAGTCGAAATGTTTCAAACAACCATCCGCATGCGCCCAGGTAAAACAGGTCGCGTCGTTTCAGACCAGCGGCCGGTTTGCGCAAGCCACATTCTCTCCACTATGTCCCCTCTAATTTCCCGACAACGCAAATAAAGCTCGGAGGTTCATAAAGCGTATTTCACACGTGATATAGATTCCACCAAAAGCTCGGATGCGAGGGGTAGAAGATCCTTTGAAACAACGTATCCAGGAGGTCTGGGGGCGCGCATCGGTCCCGCCGTCCTGCCTGGATCCGCTTAGATCTGCCGTGGATCAGCCTCCCGAGCGCCCGGAGAAAAGCAGCCTGCAACGCGGGTCTCGAACGATGTCAGATTTGAAGGAAAGTCCCGGAAAAGTAGCAGACGTGAGTCATCCACCTCGGCTATCCCAGACGCTTTATGTGTTCGCATTACATATCGGCAAAGTCCAGTTAGAAACACTTGAGGGAGAACCAAAACACTAATTTGCACAGGTGCAGGCGTGGGTAGTTGTTTTCAGGAGATACTGTAGCAAGAGAGAACCCGCTTCTGTGGCATGAGTGAATCTGGGCGGGTGTGTTAAATATTATGATAAAGACAGCGCTAGAGCCAGCCTCAGCGCAGCGTCACCGCGTGTAGATTGGCTGAGAGGGAGACCATGAAGCATGAACAGCTCCTCTGTATTCGTAAAAGTCTCTTCGCTGCACATCCACGGTGCGCAAGAAGAGGGCGTCTCATCCTGCTAGCCAGTATTCAGTCTGACACACACACACACTAGCCAGTATTCAGTCTGACACACACACACACACACACACACCCACACACACACACACACACACACACACACACACACACACACAGCAGAGAGCACCGCTTATGCAGCTCAAATGGAAATTCATTTGCTGGAATCCCTTTGAAATTTCTCATGTGAAACACAAGAGGTCCATCCATCGATGAGGCATTAGACTGTCGTTTAGAAACCGATCAGCCTCCGGATTCTGTTTCATACAAGCTTGTTTCCATTATTCAACAATCACATATTCAGTACCTCAAAGTTTGCATTATATGCATCCCACTCAAACAAAATGTCATTTTTTTAAGGACAGTAAAAAAAACAAAAAAACACTGGGATACAAACAGCTGGCCTTCATACTCTCTGGCTGTATGCCGCCATGTCTCCTGTTTAACCTGCATGCCCCAGTGTCACATGGATGACCATGACACCCGCACAGGCCCAACAACCAGTGGTGGCCTGATGATTGGCAGGGCATTAAAGGCAGGTATGCAGGTCTCTGCCTGTAAGTGTGGCTGCTCATGGATAGAATAGGCAGGGGAATAGAGAGCCTGTGTCTGAGGTTGTGCAGCAGGCGTAATGCATGAGTAGCCACACGCGTGCTGTTCACGATTACCTCTCCAGATCAGCTGCTAATTAAAAGAGGCCCGCGTTAACCGAATTCAGGCAGCAGCTGGAGATTTACCAGTGGGGAATGTGGGAGTGACTTAAAATGTGGTCACGGTGGATTAAGTCTTTGGGAAAATACATTGAAATAGCTTCTAATGAACTGGCTGCAGAGCCCAAATGAAACACGTCATGATCAGAATGAAGCTGTGTGCGTGCGGTTGTTGTTCAGGGGGTGGTATTTGTGATATGCTTTATGCTATGTGGGCATTGTGATTAAGGGCGGTCTATGCCCAGGCTGGGGGTCTCTCTGTAATCATCCGCATGCTATAGCAAGATGTGCTCCTTAATACTTTACTAGCTTTGAAGCTTGCTTTGTGTCTCCTAATTGTATGACTATGCATGTCCATTTGTGTGTGCACATGCTCAAATTCATGTGTATGTGTGTTAACATTCGGATGTGTGTGTGTGTGTGTGTGAATGTGTTTCAACTTGTTTGAGTGTTCACACACACAGGAAGTGCTGTACGTGTCATAGTTGTTGCATGTGCCCGTGTGTGCGTGTGTGTGCACGTGCACGTGCGATAAAGTCAGCGGCAAGTGCTCGGTTCATTCCCGTCTGAGCGGGAGGAACCTTTCCCAGAAGGCAGCAGGCTGGTATCGAATGACACGCGGCAAACAATGCTCCCCCGGACTGGCCGACCAGACAAAGTCTCCTGGATCAGCCCTCCATCCTGCTGTGTCTGACGAGGGGGGGAGACACTGTCCCCCTTTCTGAACAGAAGAGTATTCCTCTGAATACCGTGCAATGGTTTGCACACAGGCCCCTCTGACACCCCAGGCCCTTTTAACAGTGACTACTTCACAACAAAGGGAAGGTTCCCCCGGACGGGCTGTGCTGGTGTTTGATGACAGGGATACTGAGAGTGCGGGAGACAAAGTGTTGCTTGTTGCACCATCAGATCCCAGGCCAGCCCTTCCCGCCTGTGGCCTGCTAGCCAAAGCATGGGCGGATCAGCTAGATGTCATTCAGGCCCGGGTCACTGCCTCCTCACGAGGATCATCTTGTGCAATCGCAGCTCGACCTTTAGGATGAATCAAGGCAAAGACCTGGTGTGGGGCTCTTTGTTCTCCTGCTGCTAGCACGACTCATAGACCCATGCTATTGCCTGTGCGTCTAGTAGCCTAACATGACAGGCACACACTTCCTCATTCTGCGAGGACTTGTGATCAGGAAGACACACACCACGTGCAGTGCTGGTGGTTATGTAATAAAGTGGTGTCTGTTTATGTGTAAGAGCACAGGGAGGTTCTGACGCCAGCAACAAGGTGGAATAACAGTGTGGTCTGTCTGCAAGGCGGGTTTGCTCATGGCGTGCTGCTAAATAAAAACCAAGCAAGCAGACGTTTCTGCTTGAAGCAAGTCACCAACATCAAGACAAAGCCTACGGTGATCTACAGATGACAGATGTGGATGTGACGGATGTGACGGACAACACAACAACGTCACCTGACAATCCCTGTGCCATGAAAGGTAGCTGGAGAAACAGAATGCCTGAAATGTGTGTTGTTGTGACTAGAGTGAGGCGAGACCCCGGACCTTGTGCAGACAGGAGCACAGCCTGGGCATTCACAGATAGCTGACCACAGCACAGCTCGTAAACACACCAGATTTATGTCCCGCGCGTCCCGGCTCCCACTGTCTCTGTGCGGGCGTGCACAGGGGCCTCTGCCCGCCGGCTCCATCACGGCAGTGGAACATGGGCTTGGCTCCGTTTAAAGGGAGAGTCAGCGAGGTCAAGCGCCGGCACTGTGGCCCAATCAGGATCTCGGCGGTGAGCGCTGTGGCGGCAGTGACTGCACCGCATGGAAGGGGGCCGCTCTCCGCGTGTCCAGCGGCAAGTCAGATGTGAAAGTCACCTTGAGGCCCGGCGGAAGCAAAATGCTGACATTTGTGATACGCTATAAGCAGCAGTGAGCGAGAGAGGGAGAGAGAGACAGAGAGAGAGAGAGAGAGGGAGAGAGAGGCAAGGAAGGGAGTGTAGCTGGAAAGAATCAGCTTGTCTCCTCCATAGCATATCACTCTTTTATCCTCAGCAGCATTCTGCAGGCATTGTTCCAGGCATTGTCTGTATGAATGCGTCCCTGGTGTGACCAGGGGGGAGCGGCGCTCCCTTCCATCCCAGAGCTCGCAGCATCTGATACGTCACATTTAAATGGATGGCACAGATAACGATGCCCCCTGTTGGCCCCAATAAGCCTCGCGCCACTCTTATTACGCCTCCATTTCCTCTCCCTTCTCCTGCCCCACTCTCCCCTCCCGTCCCGCCTCCCCCCCCCATGTTTCCATTTGCCATTTCTCCCGTCCACAGGCCAGATGTTCCCGCTGTCTCCGTATCTAAAGCGCGACACCAGAGACCCCCGGTGACAATATTATAATTATTCCACTTGTTTACAAATTACTGCCAGCGGACGATGCCTGCCAGGAAGGCTGATCGCTTCCTCTGCTCACTCTTTGCTTTGTTTGTGTTCTTCCTCTATACATAAGGCGCCTGTTGTTTACACAATTATTAGCTGTCGATGTCGGCAGAAAGCAAGGTTGACATTTGGGTTGATTACATATCAGCGATGCGTTCTCACTGTGACCATCACGTTGGTTTTATCCACTGAAGGACTGAGGCTGTGGATAACTGTAATCGGTGTCTCGCTAAGTGAAATGCAGGATTTACTGCAAAGCCATTGTTTGCTATAATACTATCACGCAAAACCAGTTATTACTACTAAACTAAGCTACTCAACAGACTCACAGCGATACAAGACTGTATTTATTTGGTGCATAGTAAGCTCCTTCAGTGCCCTCTGCCATCAATACCTTCATTTGGTGCACGTGTGCACGCTGGTGTTCAAGATAGCCGTGGCATGCAGCCTAGGCCAGCATGCATCGCATGGGATGCAGAAATGGCGAATGTCAAGGGATCCCTGTGACACATTCAGAGACACAGACACACAGTGACCCCGTGTCGTGATTGTGCCTGGGCATGCAGGCCTAAGCCGGCAGGCACCATTGTACTGCACCACTGCTCGGTGAGACACGGCAGACATTCAACCGGTGCTGTGACGTCACCAGTGAAATGTGAGCTCAGAGGCTTTCACTGTTATCAGTCCAGTCAGATTGAGACGTGAGGCATTCAGATGGATGATAGGAGGGCAGTAATGAAGGGAATAAGGAAGCAATGAACAGAAACACATGGGGATGGGAGGATGAACAAATGAACAAATGAACAATGGATGATCGGCAAAAGAAAGGCATCTCCCTTTACAACTCAACGAAGCAGTGTGAGATCTAGTGTTATTAGGCCTACTATACATGATACACTATTGTACAGCAGGAACTACTGTGTGCATTCTGCTGCAGACCCAGCTCTGCAGCTACAGCAGCCAGATAATGCAGCACGTGTTATCCCTTTAATAAATGGACGGCTCTGTACAGTGTTAACACAATAGGCCGGTAACACCGTGTGGTTGAGGGGTGACACTGCCCTTGGAGGGGGCTTCCACTCACGGAGCTGGAAGGCGCTGCAGATAAAAGCTTTCCCTGAATGTCTTATGTTAAAAAGGGAGGGAGAATAAGGAGGCCTTTTCCACACTCAACCCAGAGCATTAAGTGGCGATATGTGGTCCCTGGGGCCATCTCTGGAAGCATCTTAAAAGCCCAGACAGACCCAGCCTGTAATGAGATGTTGTGGAGAAGCACCATGTCAGCCTGTCTGCAGGCCCAGGCTATCAGCCCCTCTGCACGGCCCCACCTTGGGGCTTATTTTTAAGCCTGTTTGGGAGGCTGCCCGCATCTATACTTACCTATATGTTGTGTGGTTTGCGCGTGTGGGTGTGTGTGTGTGTGTGTGTTTGTGTGTGCCACTTGTGTGTGTGTGCCACTCTCCACTCTGCCTGGTGGCAGAGTGGAGAGGAAGGGAAGAAAACATGCACTGTGTAAATTAATGTTTGCTGTTTGTGTGTGTGTGTGTGTGTGTGTGTGTACTTTATCTGTGCTGGTGTGCTTTCAGACTGTATGTATGCAAGGGTGTGCACGTAGAGTCATTGACCTAGTGGGCATGTGCATGTGGGTGTGTCAACAGGGGTCCGTGTGTGTGTAGTAGTGTGTTTGTTAAAGCCTAGGCGAGTGGATCCAATGATCACTGTGTGTGTGTGTGTGTGTGTGTGTGTGTGTGTGTGTGTGTGTTTGTGTGTGTGTGTGTGTGTGTGCCCGTGTGTCCCCGTGTGTGTGTGTGTGTGTGTGTGTGTGTAGCAGAGGCCAGCTGAATCCATTCGGAGGCTGTGTGTTTGTCCTGCTGGTAAGACTATACTTAGAGCTGGGGCGGACCACTTTAATGAGGGCTGGACTCGGTGGAGGAGCGCTCCTGTTTGGAACACCTCGGTGGGCGTCCAGTGTTTATTTTGGAGTTGGTGGGGGACTAGGCAGGAACCTGGCCCAGGACCCCTGGCCAGCCCCGGTCCCAACACAGGTGCACTTCATTGGCTCACAGGGGTTGTTGACTAACTTGTACTGCTATAAATGTGCTGCCGCTCTCTGAGAGGGAGGTGGAGATGTTAAATGCTTGCTGTGGTTGGGAAAAGGATGCGTGGGAGTCAAATGTTGTGTTTTTTTACCAGTATTGCCCACTCCAACAGCTTCCTAAGGCCTTGCTAACGCATAAAGTAGCTTGTACTAGATGGTAGGTTTTCAGTCATTCTTCACATACTGTGTATTCCCGGGAAGTGTGACATTCCAACTTTGGCTGACATTCTGGTAACAAGTCCATTTAACCTCCAGGCTGACTGAACGCTGGTATGTCTTATGGTCCTTTCCATATATGCCTTTAGCTTTCCATTGCATTTTATGTGTGCGGTATGTAGTATGCTAGCTCACAAAATCAACATTTATGCTGGAATATATTTTATGGGGTTAGCCCAGAACCTCCTCAGCAATCTCCATCAGGCGTAGACCCACTGAGATTCATGCTGCGTAGGGAGCATGAAGTAAACAGAATGACGTGAAACACTGAAAGCTCACCATTCATCTGGGCGTGCGTCCTGCGAGGACACATTTGTGTTGCTAACGGAGGACGTGCTCCGCTGTTAATGTGGGCGGTTATGACAACTGACCGAATATAGAGCTGAACTACAGCAGGCCTTGAAGCCGTTAAGTCGTAATGAGAGAGGGGGGAAGAGCAGGAGAGAGGGAGAGAGAGAGGGAGGGAGAGAGTGAGATAGAGAGAGATGAAGAGCAGAAGAGTGGGAGAGAGAGGAGAGAGAGAGAGAGATGGAGAGAGTGAGAGTGAGAGGGAGATAGAGAGGGAGATAGAGAGCGAGAGGGAGAGGGAGAGGGAGAGAGAGAGAGGAGAGTGAGGAAGAGAGAGAGGGAAAGAGAGGGGAGAGAGGGAGAGAGAGAGAGAGAGAGAGAGAGAGAGAGAGAGAGAGAGATCGGGGGTACGGTGGTTGGGGGAATGACAATTTCTTTACTCGTCGTATCGAGTTTTAGACTTGGG
>JAODUG010003284.1:0-11390 GCA_027564795.1 Aphredoderus sayanus | reverse complement strand
TTAGCGCCTTCTATCTGCCACAAAGAGCTAGTGATTTGGGTCATTCTGACCCAGAGGACATCACGAGGGTTAAGCATTTTCATGTACGTGTCCTGTCAGACACGTACATTTGTCATTCAATTGTCCGATGACAAAAGTTACTTTACAAAATTTAGTTTTGTCCATGAATATTTTTAACCTTATTCTCCGTGGCAAGAATACGTTAGTTACAGAAAACATCGTGTTGTAATCTTAGTCGTCCGTGGCAGTATGTCAGTAAATACAATTACAAGGCTGGCCTTTGCCTGGTTGAAATGTATCAAGCTATAGCGTTGTTATGAAGCCACTGTTTACCGCGCCTGAATGACATCTGGCTTCTATGTAGTAGGTTATGTGCACTCTATATTATTTTATTTATATTATTAACGGAAGAATGAATTAAAATAAATGTGCAACAAGTGACGCATGCCTATACTATAACCACAGCTATCTTGCACTAGTCCCTTAAAACTTCTACTTGTCCCGGACAAGCAGACAAGCCTTAATATCGAGCCCTGCTTCTGATCTTTCAGAACTATTATATGAGAAATGTGCTATTATTTCCTTTGGAATATCTCTCACTGTTTACAAACACCATTAGCCTACATTACAGGTGTAAATAGCTTACAGTACTTTAAAGAGCATGCCTACCTACAGTAACTAATAATGGTGGGGCATTGAATAGCAGACTATAGTGGACCAATGCTGGAGTTTGTTTTATTATTCTATAAAGTGGGTTGAGTTCTGTAGCCCGTCCCCCTACAGCACCCCTGCCCCACCCACCCTTCAGCATAGTCAAGGAGCAGCCTCAAAAAAAGGACAGCTGATATCAAGTGAGGAGTTTATCCTCAAGTTTGAGGATAATCCCCCTGGTTGTCCCTTTAAGAAACAAGTGTAACAGGGCTAAACAAACACTGCATTCTCTATGCTGCTAAGACAGTTACCAACCCCCCACCCAACACACACCTACAGTACCTCCACATCTGCGCATTCAGGTGTTTCTCCACCATGTTCTGAAGAGCCAGCCTCATGTAGTCCCATCGCCGGTCAAACACATAGTGGCCTCGTCCCATACGCCTGCTGCTGAACACACAGCACTGACCAGACAGACAGACCATTAGCACATACTGGAGAACAGATGTGCGCTTACTAGCTATCTATCTATCTGTATAATTTTAAGATTGGAGATGATTTTAAGATGATGATTTTAAGATTAGAGAAATCCTAGAGTATATTTGTATGTTGTAGTTTCATGAAATCCCATCACATTTAAAAACAAGTAAATTCATAATTTATCAACAGATTAAAATGTACTTTGTTGATATAATGAATATTTTATCACCTCCAGAACCCATGTTTTTATACAAGCTATGGGGTGCAACTGGTGTCCTATAGGGTGTTTCAATGACATTTAAAAGAATAACTTGAATGTATTATTTATCATTCTAAGAAAACCTGATGATGCTGTTACACAGTCCTAATCACTAATGCGGTTTTGCACTGTACTAAACACCAAAGCTGTTTTACACGGCATAAACACAAATGAAGAGAACCATGTCATCTCTTCAGTAGCCTACACATGTAAATCACTATAAACACTTGTGTCCTGGATCTCAAACCTGTGAAGTCAAGCCACGCTGCTCAAAGGACTGTAACAACTTACAATGCAACAAATTACAGTAAGTAAACCTTAATTTGTTCAGTTCAGATGCTGTACAAGTCCCTTTTCACATTTCCATTTACACCTCCTTTTGCTATACTCCATCTCACCTTACCAATCAATGGTGAATAGATTTGGTTCATTTAATACAGAATATTGAATCCTGAATGTCACTGTGCGCAGTTGTACTGAGGTGAGGAAAGCTATAAAGTTGGCGGGTTTTCAATATCACCTTGTTTCTTTGTGCTAGGCAACAGGTTGATCCAAGATGTTTCGTGATCATAATAAATATTTGCCCACACCATAGTTCTTAGTTATGTCAGTATTGATTAGTGTCAGTATCTGTCCTCAAGAGGGCGTACTACAGTGCTGTCAATGCATCTAGTGTAGCCCTTACCGCTAGCGGTCGTGGGTGGTGGGTGGAGTAGCTATAGGCTGGTCTGTCCTCTGGAGCCTCTGGGTCTCCCTCGTCGCTGGACACTCGGCCACCGTCACCCGGGGTCCTGCTCCAGCTGTGGAAGGAGGGGTCAGAGGTCGAGGCTGGGATGGGAGCTGTGGGGAAGGAAGTGGACGTCGACCCGAGAACCCTGGAATGACAGGTGAAAGGTCATGTGAGAAGAGGAGGGGAAGAACCTGCAGTAGATAAAATAATAGAATTTAAGCTTAAAGTGGCCCTGTTACAGATTTGTTTTTATAATTAAATATATTTTGACATTAGTCTCGTCAGTCTTGTTGTAGTTTGGCACATGGTATAAACATTTACAGCACCCCCTAGTGGGGAAAATAAGACTTTACAAGGATTCTCCTTGACATAAGGTCCTGGCAGGTGGAACTAATAAAAGCATATGCTCTTAAATTACCAGCTCAGGGCATGCCAATGTCACTAATCTTTGATGCCGATGTGTATATTATGTGCATATATACTGTACAGGTGTACAGGTGGTTTCTGAGGTATAGGTGTTTTTGTATTCTGCTAGCAATTTAGTGATAGATACATATTAGATAGATGAAAAAGCACACTCTTTAGTCGTCTACCATACTGGTAAGCAATTCAAAAGTGGTCAAACATTTTGACAGACAAAACACATATTGATTGAGATATATACACAAAGTAAAGTAGATTAATTATTATTATTAACTGAGGGCATCTACCAACCTGGGTATGTGTGCATTTGCGAATCGTAGTTTCAGTGTGCTTAGCGGTCGGCTGTTGTGACAGTGAGGCTTGCTGGGAGATGTAGTGTCCTGCGACGTTACACTCTGACTGCTGCCTTCCTTCTTCCCCAGTCCGGCTTCTCTCTCCTTTTCTTTCACTGCCTCCATGTCCTTCTCCTTTGCCCGGCCCTTGTGTTCAGCTAGAAGAATATCAAACTGTTTCCTTCGGCCAGGAACAGCCCGGCGGTGGGTTAAGGAGTGGGTCTGAAGGACAGATATAATGGAAGATATAAGTTGGTTAAGATGCAAGCATTAAAATGCACAGATTACAGCTTTTCATAGGTTTAGTTTTTATTGCTTAACCTTTCATTTTCCTTTTTCGCCTTAATAACCTACTTGAAATTTGCAAATTAGACTTCTAATCAGTGAAAATGAATTCTCACACACACACACACACACACAGGTGGATACGTCAAGGAGGTTATAACAATTACAAATAAGTAATTTAGATGACAGTATTAGTAAGCAGGATTCTTACTAGGAATGTACATTTTTTGTCCGTCATTGGTATTGGACAAATATTCACCTCGTTGACTACCATCAACCGGTCTGCTAATACGGTACAATGACATTCACAGATGGCAGCCGCCAATGTTATTCATTCATTTTATTTATTGACCTAGTGTTGTACTGGTTATTTGTAGTGTGTCTTGGATGAACAGTTTCCTAGCCAGCTGCATTCGGAGCAGATCAATAGGTGGTACTATGACACCAGCCATAACCCAACTATTCCACCCAAACTGCTCGACTATCCTGTCAAGCAAATGCTACACAATAATCCTATTTTATTTATATTGATCCACATGGGAATGTCTCTATTCACTTACCATTTAGAAAAGAAAAACTGAATTTCATTGGAATAAAAACGTGGGACACTCCTTAACCCACTAGTATCACAAACCACTCAAAGAAATCGCTCTTAAAACAACCTTTATTCCTTAACGACACTGTAATGCTCAATAGAGGCAGCTAGGGGTAATTAAAGGGCAGTAAAATAAAGTATTAGTGCTGTCTGATGTTCTGTGCCAGCCAGACATCTATAATTACCCTTTCAAGGTCAGGATAGTCCCTCTAAAGCTTAAGCATCTCTCCTAGTTATAAACCAAAATGTTCAGAGATAGACAGAAATAAAATAGAGAGAATAGTGGCAACACATCTGTGAATGTTTTATCCAATTGGACAGAATGCGTGTGAATGTCCTTGCTGACAAAATCTGCGCTTTTCGTCATGCGCCTTCCAAAAAAAAAAAAATCGACCGGGTGCGCGCTCACTATAAGGTGAACGAGCACCAAGCATTAGGTTTAGATGACATGGACTGCTGCGATCGAGTGTCTGAGCTGTTTGAAAGGGAGATGAAGGTTGGGATACCTTGCATGTGAGAGAACGAGTGCAGGGCCGCTTGCTCTCCGGGTCCTGGACTCCACAGTGTTTGTTTGGGTCGAACACTCTTCCTGTGGTTGAAGAGAAAAACACAGATTAGTCTTTATCTCATTTGGTAGTAATTTCATTTAGGCCTAAATGTATCCAGTGACTCCCACTGTAACTCATTCATTAGGCAGTAGCACATGTCAAGGGGCTATAGTGGCCAGGGCTGCTACATACTGGAGTTTAGTATAAAAGAGAAATTAAACATTTGAGTGAGTAGATGTCATCTGCCCGTGATGAGCCAATTCACTGTTGACAGGACACACTGACCTCTTGGCAGGAGTCATGTGTGAGTGACAGCTAAACAAATACTCGTTTCTGGTGCTTCACTGTTCAGATGAACATAAGGAGGGGGGGGTTCGAATAAAAATAAATAAAAAATTTAACCTGGGTTGTCTAGTTAATTTCTATAAGAAAAGTTATTTTGATACTTTTTAACCCTCCTGTTATTCCCCAGGTCAAACTGACCCAACGCATTACCTCTTTGTGGCAGATAGAAGGCGCCAATTAACTAATTCTACAGCTTGCACAGATATATGATATGCATTGCTGGCACAACAATGTTTGCCTTTGAAACCCGAGGACCACAGGATGTTTAAAAAGGCACAAACAAATACTATCATACATACATACACATACGGACCCACTTTATTTTGGGATACCACTATCACACAACTGGAAACAGAAATCACAGCAAATTGAGATACTTCCACTAGAAGTGGATGGGACCTCCTTACTCCTGACAAGGCTGTGAGCCTGACAAACAAGCAGTAACCAGAAGGCTCACTCAAAACACTTATTTTCTGAGAGCTATAATCTAGCGCTGGGTTTTACTGTAATCCCTATCATTTCTTTGTTTGTGGCCTGACAGATGACAGCTACTGGTAAATTCAAGTTGATTATGTAGGTTATGTTCTGTATGTTGATAAAGGCGCAGAAACAAAAAAAATAAACAGTGAATGAAAGACACCAAACAAAAAAATTACAAAAAAAAAACAACAACAAAGAAACAAACAAGAAATTAAGGAAAGAAACACACAAATATTTATGCAGAGGAAATGCACAATAGATAAATGGAAAAGGACATTGTTAACCCTTGTGATGTGCTCTGGGACATAATAAAAAAAAAACTCAACACAAATGCAACGGCAATTATAAAAACACACAGAATTATACACAATCAGATGGCACCGCCGGGTGGCCAAATCTGATATGTTTTAAGGACATCACAAGGGTTAAAGAAAGTGAAAGTGACAGAGTTAAAGAAAGACCACCTTATGAAAACAACAGATAGTGAATATGCAAGAGACCCCAAAAAAGAAGGTAGACAGAAAATAAGAATGAAAACTCTCCTTAGATGCAGGAGATATTACACAGAAAATGCATGCAGCTTTTGGTAGCAGGGCCTCATTGAGTCTTTTTACTACATAAAAAAAAAAGAAAAAAAACTGCTTAATACATTTACAAACAAGTGTTTGTACAGGGAGTTTTACATAAATACCATATAACATTTTTAGATTAAAATTGGCAATCCTGCATTTTGTAAAAACCATCCATGGTAAGCGCATTTGTCACCGTTATTTACTTTGGCATTGCTTATTTTAAGAGGAGCAGGCTGGCTTAAAAGAAAAAAGCCCAGGAGAGAATGAGCACTGCCAATAGAATGTGATAAAGAAGGAGAGGGAGCGGGAAAATGAGAGAACAAAAAGGTAGAATGGGAGAGGGAATTGAGTGGGCAAGCCAGAAGTTGCCATGCCATAACCCAACAGTGACCTCCCCGAAGCAAAAGAGAGGGTAAAGGTCACAGAGATAACAACTGAAAAGTTCTTGACTAATTATGTGTACAATACTATATCAGATACCATAACAGCCTCCAAAATATCTCATGGGTCCCTACCACTCTTTGTTCATGTGCAGGGCACGGGGGAGGAGCCACCCCCCCCCTTCCCAAGACTATGAAACACTATTAAGTGGCAGGCACCACTCTCTACCCCTCCCCCACAGCCATGTGCAGAGATGTGTTTGAACTGACTGCTAGGGCAACAATATAATATATTTTTAGATTTGAACCAAAAACAAAAGGTTCATATTTCTCTGATACATTGATAGGGGCTCTCTTCTACCAAGTTTGGATTCCCCAATTGACTCAAATATATTAGAAACATGCTACCTCTCCGTCTCTGAACACACACGGGAGCGTGAAAACATTCTCTGCTCAGGACGCCACTGATTCACTTTACAGTTGGTGTTCAATGTGGTATATAGGACCTTTAGAGCCTGTGAGCACCAACAACTCATCTTCAGAGCACTTTCAGAGCGCTTATTTCAAGCTCTTATTGTTGCTAGGTTACAAAAACTGTCTTCTAGCACTTTCGTATTACTTTGCTGTGATTATAACTTTGGTTAACTTTAGAAAGGATAGCAAAACAAATGGAAATAAATTGTGCCCAGTCACTGACAGGATTAGTTACTCCTCCGCTATTATTGACAGCATTACTCTTATGTCCCGCCCCCACATATATTTGAATTGGCCAACAAGAGAGAGAAGTGACACAGCCCAGCACTGTTCCAAAAGTTGGAAGCACTGGGTGTTTGTATTGAAAACAGACGCTCCTTGTGGCATAAACACATTTGGTGGACACAGGCCCTTAAGAGAACCAGGAAAAGGAATGGGGCAGGACAGCTAGCAGCCCCACCTGACAGCCGGCTATGCGTCCTGGACACAGGCTTGGCGCCGCTCTGAGCTCTCCTCTCTGGCGGAGACGTGGGCAGGGCAGGAACGCCAGCTCTTCTGGAGGGCGAGGGGGGCGGCCTGCGGTCCAGCGAAGACGGGAGTGGGGCGGTGGTGGGCCGTCTGTCCAGCGGGGAGCGCGCTGGGCTGGGGCGCCCAGCGGTGGAGGAGGAGGGAGGGCTGGAGGGAGCCCCGCTAGCACAGCGCCCGTTGGCTACCTTGTCCCCGGGGAAAGGCGAGGAGGAGCAGAGGCGCGATGAGGTGGCGTCGGCGCGGCCGAGACAAGGCATCTTCTCCAGGCTCACGACCGGGAGGGAAACACTGGGGGAGGGGGGAGCTCAGTTCAATACAGTATAGAAGATAAACTGACAGTGTTTCCAAATGTAAACACTGACATATTGGATTCTGGTGGTGCTATTACACATTTACTCCAATATATCTTCACATAGAAGAGTGCTGCTTAAAATAGCATATTATAAAGCTGCTGTAAGTAGGACTTGAGTGTAACAAAGAGAGCTAGCTAAAAATGCTGAGTGTAAGCATTGTACAGCGCAACTGTCAAACCGACAGGAACGGTAGATTTACCAAACCAATCAAGGAAGAGAATAAATTTGGGCACCCGTCAAAATTACTATTATTTATCGGGGCGCTAATTATCATGCATTCCTACTTAATCCCATTTACAGCAGCTTTAACCATTATAAACAGGAAGTAAACAAATATGCTGGTGTACCTACCACGGCTTGCTGCGTGCTCCCTTGGGTGGGTACACCGCCAGGGGGGCTTTGCTGAAGCGAGAGTGTGGGTAATCCTTAGGGACCCGAAAGGGCAGCACGTCCCCGGTGCTGGTGGTCCCCACCAGGGCCTTGGGCTTCATTGGGACCAGGGGACTCCGGGAGGGGACCGAAGAGCTGTGTCTCTTCTCTGGAACACGTGGAGATACACATCAACCCTCCTGTTGTCCAACCCACACTATCTTGTTGCCAGCAGTGCACATCATATGTCTGTGTAAGATGTAGAATTAGAATTGGCGCCCTCTGCTGGCATAACAAGGTAGTGCGTTGGGCCAGTTTAACCCGGAGGACAACAGAAGAGTTAATATCAAACACACAGATAAACCATATACTGTACATAGCATGTTGTTGTTTGTGTATATATATATATATATTTGTGTGAAAATAAAAAAAATGTAAACATGAGGTATGTATAAACTGTTTATATTACAAACATGTAACATTATTTACACGAGCTCTAAACAGGGGTGTGGGGAGAAGCCAGACTATTTCCGCTTCTCAAATTGCGTACTTCGTTCCACACTATAACCGTTTTGAGTTCGCCAACGGGTAATTTGAGGGCACTGCATTTTGGCATACTTGTCAGTTTATGTGCACTATGTACTCATAATATTAAGTGTAAGTGCACATGCATTTGGGACACAGCTTATATGCACCTTTAAGCTCCAACCAATAGTAGGGTTGGAACAAAAGATTCCACCAAGCACATTTTGACCCAGGTCGGTTTATGACATGGAAGTGAAAGGAGGTCAAAACGCAGGAGGGAAGATAAAGAGGAGCTTAAGTGACAACAGAGGAAAGGGGAGAAGGAAACCTCAAAGAGGAGAAGAGTGGAGAAGGTTTAGAAGATGTGGAATGGTGGAATGGAATGTGGAGGTGGAGAGGAGACTTACGGTTTTTGCTATGCATGTCTTCGCTGGGATTGGTCAGGGTAAAGGAGGGGAGAGGAAGATGTTGTTCTGAGATTGTGTTTCTCTGTCTTACTGGGAAACTACCGGCCACATACCTGAATGGAAAACGGAAACAAAAATTACACACACGCACCAGTAATGACACTCTGCAGTCAGGCAGCATCCAAACAAACAGGCCTGTAGATCGCACAGCTGCCAGTAAATCAGTTCTCCTTTAAAGCCCCCTACACACACATACAGACGCAAACACATGTGGTCAGGCAATATGGCTAATTAGAGCCCTTCTCATGACAGCGTGGGCGGGTCCAGATGCCTTAATTGAGTTTTGTTGCACCCATTAGGGCGGGACAAATGAAGCCTGCTTTACCATTGGCAGTTTGCTGACCTATGTCAAGAAGAAGAAGAAGATCAGATCAGCATTACTACAGCCAACTCTGGGGGAGGGGGGGGCAGGGTGGACCAAACCCTCCTCCTCAAATCACTAGCTCTTGGCACCAGCAGTATGGCACCATCTGGTGGCATACTGCGATATAATTAAGGACAACAGGAGGGTTAAAGGTGACTGCCACCTGATAATTAATGTAGCTGCCCATCACTTTAAAAAGATGTCATTGACAATGTCATAATAACAGAAAACAACAACAACATTGCACAGACAAGTGTCACCCTTCCATAATTATAGTTGGCAGAGCAGGGGTTATAAAGAAACAAATGTGGTTGTAGCCTTAGCTACAAGTTTTCACCCTAGCACCATGCAGAACACATGCACACACACACCGGAATAGGGGGGCATTTAGCTTGGGCTTGCCTTAAAGTGGACACTCCATGCCACTTTCTACATGTTGAAACAGTTCCATGAGGTCTCAATGTAATGTATTTGACATTGTTACGTGGAAATACTACAGATTATGTGGAATTGCACCATATTATGCCCATATTATGCCCAGAAAAGAGTCACTGAACGAGCCACTGCTCACCCCGCCACCTCTACCGCATAGTGTGCTGACGTACTGTAACACTACGGCTGGCTTTGCTGCCGTTAAGTTGTCGGAAACTCTACTGCCTCTGACAAAGCGGTGCAACCATACTGTTTTAACCAGAAGTCCTTATTAGTTTCCCAGTGTTTTCAAGGAGTTCTATTGCATTAATTCCGCCTTGCTGTTCAGACTAAGGATACGGGAAGGGGAGGGGGTCAACATCAGCAGGGCATCAGTGGTTACACAGCCCCTGAGTCATGTATAGGGTCAGCTGGTATGGTGGAACAGGGACAGGAGTGTGACGTTTTAATAACCAGCTATAGCTATCCACAAGCATATTCTTTCATGAATGAAGAGTTAGTAAAGCACAAAATTGCAGGCGTCCTTGCTCACTGCAGGAGGATTATGAGACAGATTAGCCTAGGCTACAGGCTACTGCCAGCACTTTGGCAAACATACCACAATTAGTGGTTATTCGGTTAAACAAGTAACATTAAAGTTAAAACACAAAGCGATATTTGCTATTATCACAGACAGAGTTCCAGAGTTACATCTTTGCACGATATGACAAATCATTGATCCAGAAAAAAGCAGCTGTAACTCGCACTCCCTGTGGATTGCAGTCAGTTTTCGGCAGGCAGTCACTTTTTGGTGTAACACCTGGGAGCATCAATCTTTATCAACAAGCAATGCAGAGGTTATATAAATCAATACAACAGTCTAAATTAAGTAGCCTATTTCTAATTGGTTTACTGTTAGTAAACAATAGCCTACATTAAAATGTACAGTAGTTGTGCATGTGCACGCTCTTGATATGCTACAGTATGCCAACTGTAGTGAACAAACTAGTTGACTCCAGTTATGTTTATGCTGCGGTAGGCTACCAGGTGACTTTTACATATGGTTTGCGTATTGGTAATCAAATCTACTTTACTTCCTTGTAGCTTTGATAACTTATTTCATTACCCAAAAAAAACTGAGGAGCATCTACGTAGCAAGTATGCACTTTTCTATATCGCCCGTTTCTGCCTTTGTTCCTTCTATGGACATTACAAGACGGGTTTGTAACAGGTTTGTAGCAGTCTACTTTGAAAGGCCCAGTACAATTTTAAAGTTTGTTGCACCAATTTAAAAGTGATATAGAAGGAACCAAAAAATTATGATTCCTTGATGATAGGACTGGCACTGTCACATCAACTGGATAACTTAAATGCAACAGCTTTAATGTAACACTGAACTTAAAAACATTCTTCTTGTCTCACTTGTTATAGGTTAGGCTGCAACAAGCCCAGATGGTTGGAATCATAACTCATGGCAAGCTCAAGCCCCAGAGTGGGCACATGGCAACAACAAACTGAACTTTAGCCTGGGGAAGGGGGGTGGACTCATAAAAACATCTGTGCTATGTTGTATAAATATGTGTAGCCTATAACCATGGAAGGGTGGGAGTGCATTTCTGTCGCCGTCTTCAAGAGGGAAGTGCTGCATGTGTGTGGTATAAGTACACAAGATGCAGTTTACAGTTGACGTGACGTGATGTAGTAGGCCTACTGTACCGTTTTCCCAAATAAATAGAGTTGCAACCTGGGGCCTGTTTCAGAAAGGAGGTTAAGTGAAAACTCTGAGTATGTTAACCCTGAAAAGAGGGAAACTCTGGGT
>JAODUG010003283.1:0-11391 GCA_027564795.1 Aphredoderus sayanus | reverse complement strand
CACACACACACACACACACACACACACACACACACACACACACACACACACACACACACACACACACACACAGGCACGCACTCTCGTTGGCGTGCACGCATCAAAGCCTACGCATCAAAATTAGGCATTGGATTGCTGAGAGAGTTGTTTTACATACATACTGTGTAGGCCTACAGGGAAATGTTTGTCACTGCTTAAATACCACAGTGTTGTCACCAAAATCAGCCACTTGGAGGCGCCCATCCCATGCAGTTTGTTATTGACGCCTGGGAACGAAAGTCTGCTTGTAGAAGAAATCTCTCAGAACTGTTTACCCTGACGTCAGTTCGCAGGAGTAGCACTGCCCTGTCTGCCTCCGTGTTTCTCAACTACTCTAACAGTTCAGGAATAGATGGGCTCGACCATTCAACTTGCTGAACGGACCTTTCCGGGTTGACTGAAACAATTTATTGTGCGCATGTAAAGTGGACTAAAACATCACAATGAACACCTGCGCCTTTTTGTTGATTTTGACCGTTCAGATCTACGCCGATGGCATTGAGGGACCAACAGGTAAGGGACATAAGTCTTGTCAACCGAACGCGCAGTGTGAATTATACCGCTAGTAACATGGTACTGTAAAACTAGAGAAAGAGCATATGGAGCTGATTTCCTTCACACGAGAACTTTCTCTCAGCACTCCAATGCGTTAGGCTACTGTGTCTGTCCGTAGAAGAGCACACAGCGCTTTCTTGTGAAATTCCAATATCCCTGTGTAAAACTAGACAACTCTACAGTTGTCGTTTTAACTTTGATCTTCGGATTATTAACTTTTCCAGTAAAAGATGCCGTAACACGTTTAATAGTGAAACCCTAGACCTCATCCCAAATAGCATTCAGTTCTGCACTATCATTACTGCTCGTCGTTCAGCCACATTTCACACGTGGGTCATATTATTCGTGTAACAATGTTTTGCATAGGTAATATCTGTTATGAAACAGTTTCAATGTGATTTTGTGTTATAAGATTCATATTTGCCATAATATCATATTTATGGATAAGGATTCATTCAATGATGTCATCGAGAGCAGAACTGCGACGTTCCATTTACTTTAAATTGGAGAATGATTTTATTGACCCATAAAATGCATCTTAAAGGGTTTCTTTAAATTCTGGTTATTAGTTCCGAAATTAAGCACCATGAACTACATCAACCATGGTCCATAATCTATCAAAGTAGATAATATTACACGGCATCAGTGTTCAAATAGAATGTCTCAATTTTCATATAACCCCCCTCCCCTTCCCCCCATGAATATAGCCCACAGAGCTCATATTCATTTCTGCAGTCAGTCTGTATGTTTCTCCTACAATATTTGCTGCATTTCTCAACTGAGGAGCAACTGATATTTCTAGTATATTTTTAAGTTCAACGAATTATTATGAATTTAAATAGTCCTTTTCTTAGGCACTAACTAAAGCAAAATACATATGCAATTTGAGGAATTTGCTTGATGGTGTTCAAAGCTAAGTGGCTATAGATATATGAGTTCCTCCCCAGTTTTGATATATTTTATCATTCATCTTTCCTACCTATTAGACTACATCAGTCTTGTTTCCTGCACATCTTCTTTCTCTGTCTGTTATTGCGCACAGACACACACGCATACACGCGCACACACACACGCACACGCACACACAAACACAAACACAGTATTTTGGTTTTGTGTGATGCACCAGTACTCGTTTTACTTTACATATCTCTAAGACAATGGTATCACTTTTCCATATCCTGTAGCCTAGTATTTCAAAACACACGATCTACAGTGCGGCGGCGGCGTAAAACCCAGTCGATGCAAAGCGCGGCGATGCAAATGCAACTGTGTACGGAACATTGCGTAAACACAACACATTCATGGCAGCAGGATGTGTATTGTCAAGAGTTGAGTGGAGCAGATCATTAACAGGAATGGGCCGAAGCACAGAGAGGGATTAAATCACACACAGGTAATTAAAATAACTCCAGTGGAACAGTGACACGGCACTAAGGATCTGTCTGATAGTGTCACCAAAAAATCACATACTGTTGATAATTTAGTTTGTTAACTGGGGCGTTACCATTCGCACTATTACCTTCTCATTAGCCAGTAATAGCTACGTTTTTGCTTTTGTAGATTTTCCGTGGGGCTTCAGTCACTCTTCTTGTATTTCCACTGCTTATGCCGTTTATGGGGGCAGGGATTTATGGGAGACGGCTGCTGGGGTGGCCTCGGTTCACAAAATATCAGTTACTTTTGATTTTGCACTCTGCTTTTCCAGTTGGATTGCGTTAAAACGGCACCTGAACCTTGGCAGAAGTAGCAGTTAAGACTCTGGGCACCTTCACTCAGTGAGGCAGTTTTGGCTTCTGATTCTCCTGATTCGGAAATTGAAATTCATATTTTTCATATCCAGAGCCTTTGCCCTGCTTGGCCCAGCCTGCCGGCTCAGTGGAAATAAATTTGACAGAGGAAATGAAATATGAAGTGTGTCTGCTGCATTGCACTGACCCGACATTGTGGTTGACGTGAGAAAAGAATAGCATCCCATTTGTTCTGGCAGAACACAGTACCAGGGACATATAAAGGCCACTGTTTCTGTGTGTTTTTGTACATTTTTTAAATGTGTAAGTCCTCAGGCCAACACTTCTTTCTATTCTATTCCATCAGATGGTCATCTATTGGGCTTCTTACAATGTGCTGCAGTGGTATAATCGCAACCAGTTAGCCTCTGTCACATATCCCATTTCCCAGGTTGATCTAAAGTTAAGATTCCACATCCTCACTCTTGTCTCAGTGTTGAGTAAGATAAGCTTACAGATGAAACAGAATAACAAGGCCAGAATTTCTGCTAGGAATGGATAGTGTAATTCTTAAATGGCTGAACAGCAAGAATGCAAAGTAGAATTCTGCAGACCTCTGCTTAGTTGAGTTTATTATTTTATTTAACAGGTGCCATGCACAAATCAACCAGTTGTAGCTAAGGGCCTATAACTAATTTACATCTGCAGTCCCTGAGCGGGAAGATGTTAAAAACAATACAATGAACAAATTTTAGAAACAGTACATCACATATTTCAACATCATACAAAATATTCAAGTATCTGTGTTGGAAAACAGTTGTCTGCTCTGCACACTATTGAAGTAGTAGTTTAACCCATACAATAAACATAATTATAGAGCCAAAAGGTTGCATGCATGTACATACACGTTGAACGCCCACACACGATTAAATCAGTGAAGGAGAGGGTGGAGGCTCACTGTGACACTAACAATGGCACAAACAACATTTAGACAGGGTTTATAACAGGGCTCATATGTATAATGTAATTGACATTGTTGTGGTTCATGTAGCAGGCAGCACATAGTTTGAAGATGTGCTTGAGTTCGTGTCATGCAATTTCATAAACTTAGTCGGCATACAATGAATTGTCAGTAGCCGCAAAGTCCACTGGATGTGTTTATATAATCTGGAAAACTAGGCCATTATGGTGAGTGGCAGGACACTTTAGGGCCAAGTCAGGCTAAAGTTTGCGTGGAATTTGCCGCTTATACAAAAGCCAATTATGGTGAGTGTAATTCCAAGTATTATGGAGCAGGTAGGCATTCTGCTGAAGGATGCGTGCAGGTTAATTTGGGCATATCATGGAGCGAACACAGTAGCTTTCAGCTGTGACGCTATCCGCCCCCTCAAAGTGTTTATTTGCATGTTGAATCCTGAGCGATTCTATGGATAGCAAGAACCTGGGCAGAGAGGAAAGGAGAGGAGGATATAGGAGGGAGGGAGGGGGAGAGAGAGCAGGGACACCGAGAGAGTGGTTCAGTCAGGGTGTTGTTTTTTCTTCCAGCGGAGACAACAGCAGGACTTTGTGTGCTAGTGGGTGCCGTCCATTTTGCCTTCAGCGGTTGTGTGTGCGATTTAAGCAAGGCGCTCATGAGACGAGTGCTTTACTTCGCGTGCTGTCTCCTTCCATTCCCCTCTCCGTTCTGCAGTGAAGTGGGGCTATGCGGAGGACAGCCAGCCCCGGGTTCGGCTTGCTCATCTCACAGGCCTGGAAAATGAAACGTATCCACACGTGTGGTTAAGGAATGCTGCTGCACGCCAAGGGCCATTACTTGTATGCTTTATCAGTGTGAGCCAGTCTGTTATGTCTTGTGTCCATTCTCATTTGTCCTTCTCGCTCAGTTTAACAGTTATTCTAGACTCAGAGAGATGTTTGGAGAGACTATATGCAGATATGATGTTGCATTAAAGCTTGAATACAACATTGTGGTACTGCATTGTACCACGTCACATGTCACTGCTGGATATTAGTGTTGGCTACTGAAGTAAAAACAGTAGTTTTAAAGAAGCCCTCTTTTTGTTTCTTTCCCTTTCATATTTTTAGCCCTGCTAGTTACGGGCGGGCTGTTCACAGTATTGTTTGCTCTGCAGAAGGTCAAGTACAGGGTAGAAGTACAGACAAAGAGCAGAGGAGCAGCTCTCTGCCTCTCCTGGTCTCCCGAGACGCAGCCGTGCCCCAGAGCACGATCATTCCTGCTGTTTGTCCTCTCCCACCCCTCCACCCCTCCACCCCTCCACCCCTCCACCCCTCCACCCCTCCACCCCCACCGTCTTGCCTAGCCCTGCTCTTTGTGCCTGTGGTCTGTCATAGCGAAGCCCAGTTGCCCATTCTGTTGGCCAACAAAGAGCTTTGAATGGGACCACTCTCAGACAGGAGAGGTAATTATATGTGACACTTATTATCGCGCCACGGTCTCTTTCTTTGTGAGTGCATTGTTAAGAGGTCAGGAATCAAGACTGGCCCATACGACCAACAAGTGGGGAGTCTGAGACGAACTTCATTCTTTACAAAAGAGTTAAATGGCTATGAAATATTAACCAAGGACACACAGCAGAGTTATGTTAATATTTCCGCTGTATGTACATTTGTTTTATAGTTCATTTTAGAGTGTTTGCTCACAGAAGAAGAGGAATAGGCCACATGTTGTGTCCAATCTTGGTGAACTATCTGGATTTATTACTGATGTCCTTGCTTGTCTATTCAGTGTGTGTTTGTTTTGCATGGCACTTTAAATGGGATGTATTCATAGACGGCATGCTATTCTTGTGATAAATGTGTAATTGGTGTGGTCCCCTAGGAATATTTGAGTATATTGCAGACCACAGGCAAGCTCATAAACAATTGCGATCATCTCTGGTAGTCAGCAGTGAGCAGATGAGTCTTATCACGTGGGAGGATCTCGGCGTAGTGCTGACTGAATCAGCACCAGCGGCAGCAGGAACCAACAGGGTTTTCTGGCTGTCCGTCTACTTCCCTAGATGAAATGCCAAGCTGGAGTGAGAGTTAGCGCCCATGTCAATTACATGATGTCATCCTTAGATTTGGGAACCATTCACATTTGAACCGCTACCGATACCGGTATCTAGAATTTGGTACCGGTACCCAGCGTGCCTTTTTTTTTTATACCATACTATCTGCAATAACATAAATTTAATATAAGTTCCG
The DNA here is from genome assembly GCA_027564795.1 of Aphredoderus sayanus. NCBI lineage: Eukaryota > Metazoa > Chordata > Actinopteri > Percopsiformes > Aphredoderidae > Aphredoderus > Aphredoderus sayanus. The sequence continues at coordinate 5,863 of JAODUG010003283.1, read as the reverse complement.
AAAATTTGTTCCAAACACGTCGTCGAATGCCACATTGTCCATGTGGGCATGGCTATCTTCAAACATCTTTTACATGCATGTTTCACAAGCACAGTGTTGGTGTAATTAACAGTTTGAAAGATAAAGCTTTTATATGCCTTGAACATTTACTAAGACTACTTGGTTTTACCGGACTAGGACATTTCCTGGTTGTTCAGACACAACAAAATACAATAAGCAATTACTTTTATAAATATTTTATCTATCAACACACCTGCAGCCAGTCCTGTTTTGTACCCAACCCTAGTCCTGCTTTCCCTCTGTACCTCCTGTCCTCTCTGCACGCAGAGCCATAACGCCCCCACCTCCAGCCACCCCACCCAGGTGATATTAATGTGGTATTGATCGTTCAAGCTCCGGCAAGTTCATTTTACTTAGATTTCATCAGAGTGGCATCCAGCGCGTGACCCACAACTTTGATGTAGGGCTGTGAGTCAGCCGTCCGTGTCGGGAGCCGGCGAAGACTTTTACAATGGCTAGCTGCCGGCGGAACCTTATGCAGCATTGGACTGCACAGAACAAAGTGGTAGTAGTAGGTTCTGGGAAAACATCTGAAACATCAAAGAATGAAATGGCTGAAGGGATGAATATGTTACACTGTGCTGCTTAGTGCTGTGGAGTGCACCGTTGATGGACCGAGTGTACCATTAGTTGACTAATACACACAAGTACATATTATGGGCTACCTAGATAACGGACATTAAAATGTGCCTCTTCAATTACAATTCTGTTATTTAAAACCACTGATTGTGAAAGTAAAAACAAACATTATCGTATAGTATTAAGGAGCAGGTTAGGCATCTTGCTCAAGGACGCTCACAGGAAGGCCAGGGCATAATGGGGATAGAACCCATGACCATTGGATTTGGAGTCGACCACCCTAACAACAAGCATTTCTTACCCTCTGCTCTGCATAGGCTAGCCAATTAACAGCTGGGGATAACTTTTGTCTAGCCAGAATACAGACTGATACAGTAGCAAGCAACAAAGCTAGAAGCTAGAACATGAGTTGTGTTCAGGCCTTCTGCTTTCCTCCCGGGGGTAACTTCAGTCTGAAGAAAGTGGGTCTGCGAGACTAATGCTCAGAGCCCTGCTCCCCAGCTCTGCCTGGAGAAAAGAGACTCCTGTGGAGTCTATATTTAGCCATATTGGCTGTGGCTATGTTCTCCCTATATCATCTCAGCTATATAGCAACACATTTTGGAGTCAGATGGTGGAACACACTGTGCTGAAAATATAGGTATTGCCGGTGAAATCAAGGTCTGTGGATAGGCCAGCATTGAAGTGGTTTGACCTGTTACTCGTCACCATTTTTCGTTCCAAAAGTCAAAGCCTTGTGTTTGGATCGTTTCCCCCCATTCTTTGCTGTGTAATGAACAGTTTTGTGTTGTTTTTTCGCAGGGGAGGTTACCTTTCTAGTCCGACAGATTCATTTGGACAAACAAACCTCCTCTGTTAGACCCAAGCATGAACCCTATCTTCACTAGCACTTTCCTGGTTGGTGTATCTCAGTTATTACCTCATGTAATTCAGAATCATTAAGGTGCAGTAGAGCATTACAAATCTCTGGTCTGCTGACTTTCAGCATGCAACATCCTCTAAAGTAAATAAAAAACCTTGTGAACAGCTGGAAATAAAATATGCTAATCCATGCCATGTTTGAATGCTTTAAGCTTGCAAAGCAAAGTACGCTTGTTGATTTTCTGAAAGGAAAGCTTGCCATCTTCCACCCTTGAAGTGGAGAGTTCTTCAGAGCTGGGGTGACTCTCAGCTGTGACAACTGTTGTTGGTAGGTTATGGGCAGGTCACATCATCAGCGATGGTATAGATTCCAGCTGGCAGTAAATCACAGTTACCTCACCTCTAAATCAAATGGCTGTGTTCTCTTGTCAGATGTTAGGGGCACTTAATGCAAAATTGCTTCATTAAACAATTGCCATGTTTTACCACTTAACAGAGAGATGAGAGAGGGGCTTCTCAAGAGGAATTGTGTTATCTATGAGATGGAAGGCTTTTGAAAGTTGGAAGCCATTTAAATGGAAAATGTGCTAAGTTTTAACCTCTGCACAACACAGAGAAAAGAAAAAGCAGTGGACTTCGATGGATGGATTTCGATTTACAAAAAAAACTGTGCTTGTCGCAGTTGTATGTATTCAGTGGAATAGTGGGTCATTCCTGGAGAAGGACATTTTGGAAGTATTGCGCAGCTTTGCCCCAGTATGTTTATGCAGTTGAATTGAAGCGCAGTGTGGGAAAGTGTGCTATGACATGTTATGAGCCCAACTCCAGGGTTGAAAAACTCCCATCTAGTGATGTTAGTAAAGGGAGTTCTGGGACTCGGGCAGACCTTGGCAGCTTTGTTTTGATTCAGATCTTGGCGCGAGACAGAACAAAAGCCAGCGCCGATCGATTTCTCCCAACACCGCCTGTCACAGCCAGCTTATTGTCTTCTTCCTCTTGAAACTCTCCTCCCGACCCTACATGACCTCCCATCAAAGCCCTCTTCACATTGACATGCCTCTGTTTCGGCAATCACTCATGGGATCATGTGGAGTAACCCTTCGTAAGAAAAACCCTTTAACCTTGGCCTGATGCCTCTGGGTGTTGTTCTGGGGCAGTTCAGAGGATTGTCCCTTTTTTCTCCTTTCAAAGGGTGCACTGATGGAAGCGCTGCATCCCTTTGTCACTAATAAAGAGCTGATGCCTCATAAACCATGTACATTATTTATTATAATTTTTTTTTGTCCAGGTGGCATTATTGCCTTAAGGGTTCATTAATCTGATGTGGTTGTGTAACGTTTGGTAAGATACGATTAGTCAGGTCTGCCGCGCCATTAATAAAGAAGAATTTCTGACCACAAATTGTAATTCATTGTGTACTACTTCTCTGGTTTTCATAGACAATTTAAAGACTTTGCAATTTTAAAAATGTAAAGTTTTAAAAGGCATGTATAGAATTATACACATTTATGTGCAAGCTGTTCATGTGTCTGTACACGGGCTAAAAAACAATCAACTACATATTTTCAGGGGGTCAAAAGGTTTCCTGCAATAGTAGGCCTACACCACCTACACCGTTGTGTACTGTACACCTCCATGTACCATGGAGCACAGATCTGCAGGCCATGTTCATCATGCTACCACATACCCTGAGACCTCTCTGCCCTCCGGGGGGGTCTCGACAGTACCAGGTACCCTGAGGCCCCCCTGCCCTCCAGGGGGGTCTTGACAGTACAGATCTTCAGATAAATGGAGACCTCCAGGGTGCGTCTGCCCTTCAGAGCCCCCCAGGGGCCCCACAGGGTTTCTCGTGGTCCCCCAGGGACACAGATGGCTGACTGGCGTTCCATAGACAAATGCCGTCAAACGGTTCTTTGTTTTTCCCTGCCTCCCACTAGCGAAGGTGTGTGTGTGTGTGTGTGTGTGTGTGTGTGTGTGTGTGTGTGTGTGTGTGTAGTTTCCTGTTTGTTGGCTGTGTAGATGTATTTGTCCATGTGGTTTGGGGTGGCGGTGTGTGTGTGTGTGTGGGGGGGGCAGTTATTATTCCCGACCGATTACGTGTAAACATTTGCAGAACTCCTTTGGTCATGTTTGAACCGCTGTACACAAAGTCATGCAGATTCTAGGCTTTTGTTAGCTTTATTTTTCTACATTGTAAAACCACTGATAAACATTGCAGCATGTGAGATAAGCATTAACATACCAGACTATTTACAATGCCAATTCATATTTCCCCTCTGTTGATAAGTGGAAAAATAAAACTGCTACGCTCTTCCAGAGAATGAGGCACAGGTGCACAATACGTCTTCAGAACAGGTTTGCCTCTTGGCCTTGGTCCATTCAAGAGACCGCTGTAATTAAGAACCGGCTTAGGCTGGGATTATGCCTTGAAGTCGGCTGATCACAGGGGGACAGGAGAAAAGGCATTAGTAAGGGAATGGTGGTTAATATGGGTGTTATTCTGCTTAGCAGCAATAAGCGGTAGAATCATGTGACTGCAAGACAAGCGACAATGGAACCCCGTCGACGCCCGAGATCTCTTGCACTCACTTAATAGGCTTTAACTGCAAATAGCTTTGCTCGCGCCTTGCCGCGCCAACTTCTGGCGATGGCTCTCTTTTGTCGCACGTTGGAAGGAACTTTCATAATTTGTCTCAACCTAATTAGAACACGATAATATTTCACTGTACGCTCCCCTGAGGGATTTTAGCAGTGTTCGTAAGTGTTTGCCTTACACCCGCACCTTTGTAACAAAACATGAATCTCGTGATTGCACGAGAGCGCGCGCGCGCACACACACACACACACACACACACGCACACACCCACACTTTGTATTTCGGAGGTATTTTAGTTGGATGTAATTAATGTTCTCATTAATGGAGTAAACTAGCTGCCAGGCAGAACTAAAAGCCTGTTACCTTTGGGGGTGCGTGTTTGCACATGCCCTTCCCAGCGTTAGCTAGGCCTATCGGAGCTTCTCCTGAAACTGATAGCCTTTGTTTAGCAACGGGAAACAAAGAGCTGCGGCGCAGCCGTTCCTCCGGTTCGCAGGAGCTTTTCCAGTGACCTGCGTGCGTAGGTAACCCGACCCACGCAGCCCCTGTCCCAGGCAAAGGCTCTCACCGCTGACGTGGAACCAGACCAGTGCAAATAATAAAGGGCGGGTGGGGAGAGGGAAAGGGTATTTGAACCATATGCCAGGAAGGTTGCCTCAGATGAAACGGTTACATGAGGGCCACGCTCGGCCTCATTCGTTATGCCAGCTAAAGATAATTATTCCTCACATCAGCTTTTCGCGTCTCGCAAGAGAGAACCAGATAAGGAGACGTATTAGCACATGACCCGACGGAACAACGTGTGTTCTGACCTTTTAGGGGGGAGGGGGTCCACGCTAATCCCGTCAGAATGACGGCACAGCGAGGAACGCTAACGCAGGCACCCTTTGAAGCCGTGCAGCACACACAGGACACCAGGAGCACAGGAATGTGTCTGTGAGGCTAACTTGGCTCCACTCACTGCAGGCAGGCAGGCAGGCAGGCCCCAGGCCCGGAGAAGCAAAGGGGATGGGTGGGGGGGGACGGTGAACACACTGTCCAGACAATTTGACTTCTTAATTCCTCCCATTCCTTGAGCCAGGCTTGGGAGAGGGAGCCTCACGCTGTGTACTGTATGTCTCTGTTAGGGAGAACACACACAAAACCCCAGAAAACTTTTGATTGTTTATAAAAAACGAAATGTTATGCTGTCTGGCTGGTGTGTGTGTGTGTATGTGTGCGTGTGTGTGTGTTGTGTGGAGTGGGGAAGGGGGGAGGGACGAAGGGGAGCCGGGGAGACATGGCCCAGACTGTCATTACAGCAGATGAATTTGCTGGGTTTTATCCCTGCTCGCTCTGCTGGCCGCCTGTGGTCTGGGTCAGGCCAGCGCTCGCATTGGGGAAGTGGGCCTATTCAGCAGCAGGGCCGGGGGGGGGGGGTTTATCCCAGTCCAGTGAGTCCTCCCCTGGCGCCATGAGCCCCTGTTGAAAGATTTAACACCAGCCTGTTAAATGTCTGCGCTTCAGACACGGAATAAAAAACATAGTAATATAAGTCAACCCCCTCTTCCCTTGTGATAAATACGTGTATATTTCCAACCCCAGCTCACGTTGTAGTGGTCCTCATAGTGGGACAAATGATTATGACGGCTGTCGCTGGTAACCTCTATGTTTTCCATTTCATATTGTGCGTCCTTGTGTTGTATATCCCTTGTAATGTCCTTTGGGTCAAACTGACCCAAATCACTAGCTCTTTGTGGCAGATAGAAGGCGCTAAACCTAATTCTA
>JAODUG010003282.1:0-11392 GCA_027564795.1 Aphredoderus sayanus | reverse complement strand
TCAGTGAGTTTCTATTGCTCTACTGAAACTGAGCTGAATAGAGAGGGGAGGAGCCTGGACTCAGACTCCCTGTTTAGTGCTTTTTATGTAGCTAGCTAGCACTACAGCACCAGGAGTAGGCGCCAGTGAATGCAATAAGACAGGGACAAAGAAGTCTCCCTGTGGAAATCACCCAAAGGAGTCAATTAACCCACTGACACCAGACTAAGTACCCCACTAACATTTATTATATTAACTATTATTATCATGTGCTTCTCCTTTATTCCTGTACTAACATGTGCTCACAGAACACACAGACACCGCTCATGGCCTAGATATAGAGATCCATCAGTCCTCCTTCACCCACCCCGATCCTTTACCACACACCTAGTTGTAGCCTGTGGTCTCTGGAACTGCAAGTCGGCTGTCAAGAAGACAGAGACCATCTCAGCCTATTCAGTCTCTAAATTTCCTGGCCTTGACAGAAACCTGGATCAGTCCAACCAACACGGCCACTCCAGCAGCTCTTTCAGCTGCTTATTCCTTCTCCCACACACCCAGACCATCTGGTCGGGGAGGTGGAACAGGTCTTCTCATCTCTCCAAAATGGACCTACTGTGCTCTCCCTCTCCCTCACCTGTCCACATCCACCTTTGAGTTCCACGCTGTCTCAGTCACCCGTCTGGCTAAACTCTCCATCGTGGTCATCTACCGTCCCCCAGGCCAACTCAGGGACTTCCTAGATGAAATGGATGTCCTCCTGAGCTCCCTCTCTGAAGATGGCACCCCACTCTCACTACTGGGTGACTTCAACATCCCTATAGAGAAACTGCACTCAGAGTTTCTCAACTTCTTTTCCTCATTCAACATCACACTTTCGCCTTCCCCTCCAACACACCGGGCAGGAAACCTTCTGGACCTTGTTTTCACCAGATCCTGCCTGGCTAACACACTCTCGGTCACCCCTCTCGGTCACCACAGTGTCTAACCATCACTTCATCTCATTCTCCCTCCCCCTGAATCCTCTCTCTGCCCATGCCCCTCCCACTCACATCGTCTCCCATCGCAACCTAAAGACCCTCTCCCCCTCCTCTCTCTCCTCTGTTGTGCTCTTTCTACTACCTTCAACTGAAGAATACTCCACAGACACCACAGCCTCTACTCTAGTATCTGCTCTGACCTCCTCTCTTGACAACCTTTGCCCGCTCACTACTCGACCAGTGCGATCATCTCCACCTACCCCATGGCTCTCTGAACCTCTAAAAGCCTGGAGGACAGAGCTAAGAGCAGCCGAGAGAAAATGGAAAAAATGTAAACAGCATGAAGATCTCTCTTCCTACCACCGCCGCCTCTCCAAATTCACCTACTGTTTCTGCAGCCAAAACTACATTCTACCAAGCCAAAATCAACTCTTCTGCCTCTGACCCTGGAAAGCTATTCTGTGTTTTCCTCTCTCCTCACACCACCCTCCCCCCCCCGTCACCATCATCACTATCACCTGACGACTTTGTAACCTTCTTCGCAAAGAAACTGGACGACATTAGCAGCACATTTGCTTCCCCGTTGTCAACCTGTTATAAAACATCAGCCTGCAACCTAAATGCTTTCTGCCCCCTCTCCACGGAGGAAGTCCAGACCCTTATAGTATCCAACCGGGCTACCACCTGTCCCCTGGACCCTATCCCCACAACTCTTCTCACATCTCACACAACCTCCTACCATTCCTCACCTCAGTAATCAACTCCTCTCTGTCTTCAGGCTTGGTCAAAGCTAGAGTCAGACCGCTGCTCAAGAAACCAGCCCTTGACGCATCAGCACTCCAGAATTATAGACCAGTATCCCTCTTCTCCTTCCTGTCAAAAACCCTTGAGCGTCCTGTCTCTAACCAACTCTCCCTCTACCTCACAGACAACAACCTCCTGGACCCCTACCAATCTGGCTTCAAAGCTGCTCATTCCACCGAGACTACTCTTATCATGGTGACTGAAGCCGCACACACAGCTAGAGTATCCTCCCTCTCGTCAGTCCTCATCCTTTTAGACTTGTCAACTGCATTCGACACTGTAAACAACCAGATCCTCATTTCGGAATTTCAGACTCTGACCTCTCCTGGTTTGAATTCTATCTGTCGGATCGCTCCTACCAAGTCCTCTGGGATGGACGTCTATCCAAACCCTGCCCACTCAGCACAGGAGTTCCTCAAGGATCTGTGCTGGGACCTCTACTCTTCTCACTATACACAAGATCTCTTAGCCCGGTTATTTCTGCTCATGGATTCTCCTATCACTGCTATGCTGACAACACCCAACTCTACCTTTTCCTCCCTCCGTCTGACACGCAAATCTCAACCTGGATCTCTGAATACCTCGCTGATATCAGTGCCTGGATGTCTGCACATCAGCGCCTGGATGTCTGCACATCAGCTGAAACTCAACCTCGACAAAACTGAGCTGCTCCACCTCCAGGCAAAAGACAGTCCTCAAGTGGATCTGTCTATCACCCTTGAGAACACCACGGAGTCCTCCTCCCCTACCGTAAAGAGTCTAGAAGACAACCAACTATCATGTACAGCAAACATCACCGCTACAGCCTGTGTCTGCAGATTCTCACTCTACAACATCAGAAGTATAGGGCCGTTCCTCACAAGAGAAGCGAAACAACTCCTGGTCCAAGCCCTAGTGATCTCCCGCTTAGACTACTGCAACTCGCTGCTAACCGGACTACCCGCGTGCTCTACAAGACCTCTGCAGCACGCCCGGTATTCAACCAGCCCAAGTTCTCCCATGTAACCCCCCTCTTCCGATACCTACACTGGCTCCCCATTGCAGCTCTCATCCAATTCAAGGCATTGGTGCTGGCATACAAGGCGGTACATAGAACAGCCCCTAACTATCTCCAAGCAATGGTCCGGTTTCAGGCCCCAAAAAGAGAACTTCGTTTTACCACCTCAGCTGGCCGACTGGCAATGCCACCGTTACAAGGCCTCAAGACTCGCTCATCAAAGTCTGGCCTTTTCTCCGTCTTGGTACCACAGTGGTGGAACATGCTTTCAGCAACAGTCAGAACTGAACAGAAACCCTTCCCATCTTCCGTAGCAGACTCAAGACACATCTCTTCACAATCCACCTTGGTACCTCGACAAGCGACCTTGCCACGTTTTAGCACTCCTAATGAAGCACTGCACTTACTTGCTCCTATCTCTCTACTTATTTAAAAGAAATTGCACTTTATTAGCAAGGCCACTAACGATTGCACTTTATGTTTGACTGTGGTATTAGGTATAATAACATTGTGCCGCACTTGTTCTATTTAGAATATTGTTTGCTTATAATTGCTGGTATATAACCTGTCCAACTACTGACAAATGTACTACATGTAAGTCGCTTTGGATAAAAGTGTCTGCTAAATGCCGTAAATGTAAATGTATACTATTGCTGCTGTATTAGAACACACGGTCACTATATTATATTGTCATAATATACTGTGCCTGCACTACCATTTAAATAGATATGTGAAGGTGTGTGTGTATACCAGGCAGCTCAGGGCTGGTGTGTTTGTCTCTGTTCTCTCTGTGCAGCCTCCTCTTCTAGGAGAAAAAAGCACACAAACAGCTAGGGTGAGTTCAATTCCTCAACATAAATGTGATTTGGTGTCTAACTTTTCTATTATGGATGTTCATAAAAATGATTAAAAGGGGACACATTTAGAAAAACTCAAGTGCTACACTGGGATGCGTACTAACCCATACAAGTTCAAAGTGTATTTTGGGAAGCAAAGTATTCCAGCAAGCCATTCTTATTTGGTAACCGTGTCACATGAATTATGCAGTGCCTCTATTTGAATAACTCCACACAGTTTCAAGAACTACTTCTGTAAATGTGCGTCATTGTTTCTTGCCTTTTACAGAGAATGGAAGAATGAATGCACAATATTCCCGCCTGGAAAACGTTGTGAAAAATGGCTTCTAGTTCAAACAGATTCAAGTCAAGTTTATTTTATGTAGTAGCTGCACATTACAGTCTAAAAAGGCTTGACAAGCTCACATTTCACATGAAAACAAATCACACCCACTTAACCCTCAGACTGACCCAAATCACTAGCTCTTTGTGACAGATAGAGGGTGCTAAACCTAATTCTACAGCTTACACAGACATGATGTGCACTGCTGGCACAGCAAGGTGTGTGTTTGAAACCTTAGGACAACTGCAGGGTTAAAAGGCATGAAAAAACAAACAAATACATAAAGAAATAATTAATAAAGAAATAAATACACACAGCACTGACAATATAAAGAACCATAGACAGACTGACCTTATGCGTGTTGCGTGACAGAGCACAAGGTAAAGGCAGCTAATGGAGTTACTGCTACAGCCCAATACAGGCATGTCACAAACATTTCATTCATTAAGAGAATTTTCTTTGTTGTACCTGGATGTGCACAGTGTGCTTCACAGCTCTCTCTTCTTCCCCAGCAACATGACCTGATATACTCCTCACTCTGCCGTTAGCATGGCGCCTACACACACAACCATCAGTGAATGAGCCATCCTTCTGTGTGATTAGGTGTCAACATGTGGAGGCTTACTGTGCACTCCCCAACACTGCCACAGTGGTAGGCTCCTCCACCTCCACCTGGGGGTTGGTATACGTCTGTGGCGCAGCATGGCTAGCATCCTGACACACACAGACAACAGCATGGTTGGCTTGTATGTTTATCCAGAGTTTCTGTTATATTTGTAACTGAAAGACAGAAAGCCCCACACAGGCCACAGGTGGAATTAGGTTGACAGAAGCAGAGACATTATAGAAGAGACAGACCCATAGACTTATTAGTAGATAGACACAGGGGAAAAATGGAGGCTCGCAAGTCTTTGCTCATTGGCGCAGTGAAGCACGTGATTCTAATTTAAGAGTCGCGCCATTGTTAACCCTTGTGATGCCCTTACAATATTGTCTTGAATCACCAGAGGGCACCATCTGATTGTGTATGATTTTGAATGTTTTTTAATTGGCATTGCTGTGTTATTTATTTCTTTATGTATTTGTGTTGTTTTTTTATGCCTTTTAACCCTCCTGTTGTCCTCAGGTTTCAAACACACACCTTGTTGTGCCAGCAGTGCACATCATATGTCTGTGTAAGCTGTAGAATTAGGTTTAGCGCCCTCTATCTGCTACAAAGAGCTAGTGATTTGGGTCATTCTGACCCGAAGGACATCATGAGGGTTAAAGTGGCTCTAATGCCGCATGCGCACTACACGTTACAACCTGCTAAGAGTACCTTACAACCTGCTACACTGGAATTTCTGACCTCCAGTCCAGTATATGTGTGCCATAGTACAGCATGAAATACAACAGAATGTTGGTTTTTGTTGAAGAGTATACTATTATAACTGTAGGCATGCTGTGTTTAATATTTAGCATTTACACTAAAATTATAAGTGATTTTGTTCTCGCTAATAAATTGGCTGTTGCTCGTGTACGAGAGATGCTATGGGAAAATATGACTGAAGGAAGTGTTGTAGGAAGTGCAAATTATCTGCTTTGTAACAACCAAAACATAACCTATATAGGCAGTCTGTTAGCCATGGGCTGCGTGGGTTGTGGGTCGGGCGGCATCATGTAAGCTTATAAGAACACTTTTTGCATGCGTCTTTTTGACCAGATCTTGTCAAAAAGTGAGAGAGCAGTGTTTTCAAGTCAAATATCTAAACATGGCGTGCAATAGGTTGTGTTTGTAGGCTCGTGGAAAGTGCTGGTCCTTCCATACAGCCAGACTGCTATCAAAGTCCTTAGAACTTTGATAGAAGTTACCACAATGTTGGTGTTATTTCTAATGAAAAACTTATCTGACAATTAATAGACTGACACTGTAACTGTAGATTAAGGCTGTTTACTAATGAAAATAAGTGGCATCTTACCATATACACATACAGCGCAAATCATTTTTGGTAACGTAGTCTTTCCATTTACATGGTACTTGTAGTTTTAACTATTATTTCAATACATTGACTATAATTCAACAAAAGATCTAAGTGCTGAGGACTTGGTGGAGATACAGTGTGCTGAGGCAGGGTACCTTAATGAGGCTGGCTGATGGAGCTGCAGCCTGACCGCTGCTATCCTGGCGGTGACGCTGTCTCACTATGTACTCATACGTGCTCAGTCTGTTCCACACTGCACACACACACATACACACACTGTTTGAATGCGGAAGACAGTCCAGACAGGGGTTCCTGATGTGGCCTGGCCGTCTTACTGAGGTAGATGTGGAAGCACAGCAGGTGTGCCAGCAGAGCAGAGGCCAGCAGGCCGAGGAGGGTGGTGACACCAGCTAGGACAGGAACCACAAGCGCTGGCGTCCTGACTGGAGCCACAGGCAGAAAGACATACCACCCGCCTGTCTCATTCCCCACTAGTGACACAGGACAGACAGTGGGACAACAAGTACATGAAGGACATGTGAACATGTGAGCCAACGCTCTCTACTACAATTCATTTAAAACAAATAAAAATTGATTGAATTTATATTCACGACTGTCACCCATTCATAAATCTTAACGTAGGCTAATTCAGATATTATTTTCACTTTAACCCTGAATGTCATATGTCCGTGTTGTGGTTGGCGCCCGCTACTGGTGAAGGCACCGGGTCATTTTGACCCATAGGACAGTGGAAGGGTTAAATGCATTGTCTAGTGTTGTTAATTATGATGTAAATATGACGTGAAATTGTGGTTTGTTCATGCAGCTTTTATTTTAATTACTTAAAATTGGTGGAGCTCCCTCATTTTACAGCAGCATATTATCCATATTTTAAGACATGTATTGACATACAACAATTAAGAAGTAGTAACATAGTTATATGAATAGTATAGCCTACAACAGTCAGATCCATCAAATAGTGTGGCAAGTAAACAGGGGTTATATAATAAATCAATACAAATATGGGATTAATACCATTAGTCTCCCTCTTCTGTATTTGGCAATTGTCAGAAGACCCTTACTATAGCAGCTAGTCCAGACAATGAGTCGACAGGTGAATGAGGGTTAAACCAACAAAGCATGACAATAGGTTTAGCATAAAATTGGGTAATAATTCAGTCTATTAAAATCTTAGCCTGCTCATACTGTAGACTACAGCAACATGTAGTCTATGCCACTTTTCCACTGGTACTAGCTCGACAGGCTATGCGCTTGATATTATTTTTAACAGAATTATTCATTTAAATAACTTTAACAGGAGGAGTAAAACCAGGGGATTGGGAGGGCGTTATACAACATTATATAAAAAATTATCAAAGAAAAACTCATATGGGCTGCCAGATATACCTTGTATCATGTTTGTTGTTCTCAAATTAATACCGTACCGCCATCCCGTATGATGCCAGTGTCACTAAACCCATTCAACACATGGTAAAACTCTAAAACTTTACTGAAGGGCCGCATCATGTTCTAGGTTTGTATGTGAAAGTGGGTGGGTGGACAGACAGACAGACAGAGGTAGTACTGTTAGACAGAAGTGTGGTTGGGTCCATGAAGAACTGGATGAAAATATAAGAGGAGCTGATCAGAACCAGAGCCATTCCCAACAGAGCCGAGACCACGCTGTACAGAAAGACCCTGCATGTGTACGCAGACACACACACACACAGCAGGTATTAGAAAAATGATCAGGCACCATCTTGAACAGTTAGTACAGCTAATACTTAACATTTATATTATATTTAGCAATCTACAACATCACATAACTAAATGCTAAATGTTTGGAGCCTAGGGTGGCAGACAGAAGGGTAACTGACCTGTAGTTTCTGCTCCCTACACAGTTGTTAAGCCATTTACAGTGATGGTCAAAGTTGGCGACACACTTGTTACAGGCACTGCAGTGTTTAGACTTAAGTCCCCTGAGAAATACACACACACACACACACACACACATTGGTTTCCATGTAAAATGTGACCCGTGCAGCCCATTGAGACAGTAAGGAAGGAAGTTGCATTGTACTTCAAAAGTACCTCAATCAGAGCCAACATTTCTGCTACTATAAACATTGATGACTTAAGCAAACCACGTAATAAACATGAAACTATGGGAACATTCACTTGCATTACAGTAAGTGAGCTTTGTAAGACTTCCATCAAATGCAACTCTGCTCAACCCTTACTAAAGAAACCCAACGTTGATGTTAATGCACTGACCAGTTATAGGCCAACATCAAACCTGCCATTTATTACCAAGATACTTGATAAGATAGTCTTGGTGCAAATAAACCATTCTTAAAGTAGACAACATATGCCTATTTTTCATGTTGATACAGTTCCTTGAGGTCTCAATGCAATGTATGCTTATGTGAAAATACCACAGATTATGTGGAATAGCACTGTATAATGCCCATTTTAAACATGAGTGACTGTTGCTTTAAAACCTAACAGCCACTGCTCACCCCACCCCCTCTTCTATGTAGTGTACTGACGTACTGTGAGGCTACGGCTTTGCTGCTGTTGAGCTGTCTGAGACAATACTGCCTCTGACACAGCAGTGCAACTAAATCAGTAAGAACCAGAGTTTTATTTTCCAAAGTGTTTTCTAGGCATAATATTGCAAATTCATCACCTCGCCATTCAGACTAAGGATACGGGAGGTGGTTCATTGTTGTTCACCTCATTATTGGCATGGCAGCAGTGGTCACACAGCCAATCGTGTGTAGAAACAGCAGTGGTTACACAGCCCTAGAATCATGTGTAGGGACAGCAGTGGTCACATAGCCCTAGAATCATGTGTAGCAGTGGTCACACAGCCCTAGAATCATGTGTAGCAGTGGTTACACAGCCCTAGAATCATGGACAGCAGTGGTTACACAGCCCTAGAATCAGGTGTAGGGACAGCAGTGTAACCACTAAGGATACGGGAGGTGGAATGAGGTTCATTGTTCACCTCATTATTGGCATGGCAGGGACAGCAGTGGTTACACAGCCCTAGAATCATGTGTAGGGACAGCAGTGATCACACAGCCCTAGAATCATGTGTAGGGACAGCAGTGGTCACACAGCCCTAGAATCATGTGTAGCAGTGGTTACACAGCCCTAGAATCATGGACAGCAGTGGTCACATAGCCCTAGAATCATGTGTATGATAACAGCTTCAGTATATAGCTAGCAACAGTGAGAGAAAAGGAGAGAAACATTCCAGAGAATATTTAACATAATAGTTAACAGCATAGTTAACAAAGAAAATAGTTAACATAAAGTTGTATTGACAGGGGTGCAAACTCATCAAGAGTAAAAAAATTTGACACACTAAGACAGTGTTCCGGGGGTATGCCCCCCAGGAAAAATATTTTAAAAATGTGTATTTACAGCCGATTATAGCATGATATAGGGAAAAACTCACCTTAGAATGAATCGACAAAAGTAATGTTAAGGGGGACATAAAATATGAAGCAGTGCTAACAATAAATGAAAAGTCAATGACATCTATTAGAATTTAAGATGCAATTTATTTGTCATTACACAAAATACATTCAACACTGCCCTTCCCACCAACCACCCCAATACCTTCCCATCCGCCCACTCTAGTCGCCCCTATCAATCGCATTTCTTTTGGGCCTTATTTAATGTTACAAGTACTTCCAGAGCTTTCTTCCTTTTTTGGGCAGCTACGTGTCTCTCTTTGGCTAACCCGTCATCTTTCACTGCAGCCGTCCTGCTTTGCTTGGCACTGGTTGTGGACTGGCAACCAAACTTTTTTTGCCACTCTCTTTTTTAACAGAGCCTGTTGTCTGCGAGCCTTGTCCTTAGTCCCTGCGGTGTAGATGTTCTTGCAGAGGACCTTGTCAACCCTTGAGAATTTCACATCTTCTCTCATGAACATCTGGAAGTCAGTTTCCTGGAGCTACAGTAAGGGCATACTTGGTTGTCTGTATAGCATTGAATGTTGCAATGCCCATTGTGGTGCTTTTATTGTTGATTATGTCTCCCATTGCACTGAACGATGACTCCACCATAGGTCCATGGAAAATGGAGAGAGCCCTTCGAACTATATAGTTTAAGCCTGGGTACATACCTGTGGCGATCACACTTGCCTACCAGTTCACCATCAATATATAGCGCAAGTGTAGAACCCACATTGAACTTTACCACTTTCAGTGTCACATACCATAGCTTTTTCACCACCCTTTCTTTTCCGTCCTTCCCAATTTGTCTCATTCCTGGAAGACGGAATAAAATCCAGTATACAAGAGGATCAATTATATAAAGATTGTCAGCACTGAACCACCTTTAAATCTGTCTAAACAATATTTGGCCAATTTCAAGAATTTAACCTTTTTTTCTGAGCTCCTGGTGGAAATACTGTATCCTGGCCTTTGCCCGCTCACCAACACCATGGTCCTTGTAGAAATCGTCCAGGGCTTGAACGTAAAGTCTGGTCTGCATGGCTGAGGAATCCAAAGTATAGAACCTTGTATGCAGGCAACATTTGGCGAGTGCTGAGGCCGACATCATATGCCGAAAGCCACCGATGTGCAACAAACCGCTGAGGGTATGTGCCTGAACTGCCCATGAACTCACTGATCTCCATTTGGTATTTCACCTGAAAAATGGGCACAAAAAAGTTTTCACTTAAATAACCCTTCTGTTGTCCTAATAATATCGTATTGGGCCACCAGGTGGAGCCATTTGATTGTGTATGATTGTGTGGTTCGCTTTATTGTCATTGTTGTGTGCATTTATTTCTTTATTAATTATTTATTTATGTATTTGTTTGTTTTATCATGCCTTTTAACTCTCCCGTTGTCCTCAGGTTTCAAACTCACACCTTGTTGTGCCAGTAGTGCACGTCTGTGTAAACTGTAGAATTAGGTTTAGTGCCTTTTATCTGCCACAAAGAGCTAGTGCGTTGGGTCAGTTCGACCCGGAGGACAACAGGAGGGTTAAGCCCATTTTGTCAATATGCAAATAGTACATTACCAGTGTAGGATTATATTTCACAATATATTATTATTATTATTATTATTATTATATTACCTGGTCTGAAGCCCACTGGTCGTCAGTGAAGAGCTGCTCGAGGTGATGGCTAATGGGTGCACCAAACCATTTTGCGGCATTGTGGAGGTGGTGGCAAGAATCTCCATCAATATCTAGGAGGTTCTGGCAGTACTTTCCTCTTATTCTGGTCTCCAGCCCAGACTTGCTCCCTCGCATAACGTTACAGGAGTCCATCATCATACAGACCATTTTGGCAAATGGAATTTTATGGTAACTGAAAAAGGTCACTAGGGCCTTTTCCAAATGATCAGCAGTCCCCTTTAGGACTTCAATAGAGCCAAGGTGTTCAACTCAGCTTTTTATCATCTCAAGAACATTGCTAGAGTACGACCCTTTCTCTCTCAAGCAAATACAGAGACACTTATCCATGC
>JAODUG010003278.1:0-11393 GCA_027564795.1 Aphredoderus sayanus | reverse complement strand
ATATATATATATATATATATATATTGTATCTATCAGTCTACATATTTTATGTATTCATCTATTAATCTTTCTTTCTGTCTCTCAAATGTTGGGTGGTCTGTCTATATTTTGACATTCGTTAAGTCAGTCTCTTGGACATCTATTTCTTCAATATATATACTGTATGAATCTGCAGCAATAGGACAGGACGTTTCCCAATTCTATTAGACATTAAATAATTGTTCAAGTTCACTATGTTCTTTGAACTGGTGGAATTAATGCATTTAGAATGAAAAGTCAACATTTTTCCCTGCCATGAAAGGCAGCTTATAAAAAAAGGCATAAACAGGCAGGGCAGGTGTTGACGATGCAAATGAAACGGATGACAGATGGCGAGCCTCGCAATCGCTCACTGTGCAGATAATGGATGGAGGTAATCAAATTCCTCCGAGGCTTTAGGACTTTCTTCAGAACTTTCCCATCAATTGCAGCATCAAACGGTCTGATATCACAGAACAACGGCTTCGCCACAGCAAGCGAAAGATGAAGAACTTAGATAGATGGTTTGTTTTGTTGACAAATAATGACCGAGGTCATTTTTTGTAGGATTAGAAGAAAAAAGACTGTCAAAGGCTGTTTTGAAATTTTTTTATGGAAACTCTTTTTTTGTATTTGTGTGCCATAGGCCAGGGTCACTGGTTATGAATGAATTGCACAGGTCTTCAGTGGAAGCAGCACAACTGTCACAGAGTTGTTCAGCTTTGAGTTGATTAGTTACTTCAGAGGTGAAGGTTCTTTTTTTCACTAGACAAAAGCAGCCAGTAGTTGTGTACCAGCGCTGAGTTGATATGACAGCTGTTTGATTTTCACAAGGCCCTGTCTGAAGGTCAGTTTAATGGTCCACAGCGTTTGTGTTTGGTGTCCGTTTTGCTTCACTGGCAATTTGAAAACAAAAGGGGTCAAACAACACAATAACACAAGATTTTATTATCCAGAAATAATCACATACTAAATTTCACAGTACGTTTAGCATAGGTTAATCTTTATAGGCATACATTATTATACAAAGCTTATTTTGTAAATATTAGTTAATTTCGAGTGTTCTATGGTTTATTCATAGAACATATTTCTGCCAAACACCAATTCCATCTTCCCAAAGACTTTTCCTGTCACAACACCCTAGAATGACACATAAAGGCAACAATTCTCGTTCACACTTCCAGATATGATAGCAGCTTCAACTGTCACACATATGTCTGCATGGAAACGCATGCATGAAAGAAAGTATCACAGGATGAAAAGCAGAAAACTATGCAGAATATCACAACTTTTACGTGTCACGCAATAGGTTTTGTGCTTATTTTTTAGAAGTGTTTTTTTTTTGGATCAATGTGATAATTGCTCTTGCAAAATCTCAGGGCAATGCAACATATTGGATATGGGAAGGTGCAAATGCATTTGCCCACTTTCCTTCCTTGTGTTGGCTGGATACTGTTGCTAGTACAGCACTTTCCTGACAAGCTGGTAGCCTTGTAGGAAGTGTTTGCTTCTAACACTTGCATGGAAAAACTCTGATATGAACCAAAAACCATATTGTTCGAGCAAAGGAGAAATGGCTTCCATAAAATAGGTGTGTGTTGTTCTCTGGCCAACCGCAACGAGGTCACACACACACACACACACACGCACACGCACACGCACACACAGCCAGGTTAATCATATCCACATCAAACACACTATTATTGGATAATCTCCCTCAGATGAACCTGAGCTGTGATGAAGCTCTAAATGATTGTAACTATATCTTTTGCAAAATAATGACATTTCTTAATGAATTCTTTTGTCTTCAGCTGGCACAGTAGCAGCAGGAGAAACTTGTGTACGTATACGTTGGGCGCATTAGTTAAGCGAGCCCGCGCGATGGTAGCCCGTTCACGGCTGATGGCGTGTTGGTATCCTCGGGCATGGCTGCCAAGCTGCCAGTCTGTGCCGTCACACCTTGCTGCCTTTAAAGATTGCCCTGCAGAGACGGGGAGGGAGGGAGAGCAGAGAGCCGCGCGCTTTTTAACGGCGCACATTCTGGCAGCCCAGGAGAGTTTACGACTCAGGATCGGTGCCAAGAACTACCCACCAGTGGGGGAGGGGGGGGGGGGTGGAGGGAAGGGGATATACATGAGGATACGGGTGCGCGAAACACACACACACGCGCGCTTACACTCACGCATACATGTAAACACTAAGACACACACACATACATGTCTGTGTGTGCGTGCGCGTGAGGGTGAAAAGCCAGCGTATACCTGCATGTCAAATCCATTCATCAAGCATTTTCTGTAACATGTTACCAGAAAGGAGAAAATGTGTGCAGCACATATGAGCCCCTTACACACAAACACACACATATAACACAATGTGCTTGAAATCCACACAAATGGATGGCAATGGTGGTGGATGGCAGAATGTAAATGAGATGGTTATTACACAACGTTCATCAAGGAGAGCTGGAGAGACTTCAATGGCCCTAATGAATATGCATGCAAATTTGTTAATTAAGTTAATTATTCTGCCGAAAATTCATTTGTCTTCCCAAGGACATTTCTGCAATGATTTTAACATGTTTCTGCCATTAGTCATGCACGGCGTTACCGAAAATCACTTAGGTCCACTTTCTGGATTGTTGTGTCCCAAAAAGCGGGTGGATAAACTGTAGGTGGGGAGGAGAAAGGAGGGGACAGGTGTAGAACAGTGTTCGTTACCTGGAATGATGAACTTGCTATAGATCACAGCTGGTGCAGAGTGGGGATAGTTAGAGCTGAAAGCCAAAATGTCAGCCCTGTATGAATCAACAGAGCAGGCTGCTCTCAACGCCAAATTTCCAGTTACATTGAAAGTATCAGTTATGCTTACCTATACAGTAATATATATATACATACACACATATATACACACACACACACAAACACATTTTACAAAGCTAAGAGCTTGGTGGGGTGGTCTTGTGGTGTTATTACTCTTTAATGTTTTCTGGGGATCACTATTGCAAACCTGCATTCATAAAACCAATTCTGCAAGTCGATATGCAAAATAATTAATTACTATTATAATATGTTTATATTTATCTTTATCAACATCAAAAGAGACATAGTAGGCTTATTACAAGTAAGGCATTATGAAGTTAGCAAAGCACAAAATTGAAAATACAAAATGAGACAGATAGGTAAAATATAACTAACAAATACAATTAGATCCATCAGTGTAGCTATAGCTTCATAAGAATACAAATACAGTAGTGTACATACAGTGGTGCTGTAGAAGGCCAGATGTTTGAATCCTTAATTATGTATCCATCATAGTTATGCAGTCTTCATTTCTGCCAACAGCAGGTAAAAGGAGTGTATAGTGATGCTAAACCAACCTTTATTAAATTAGACCCAGAAAGCCAGACTGGGTTAACGATAATAGTTTGGGAAAATAATATGCCATATAGTTTGCACAAAAATCATTAAGCACAGTTTTGACTATTTGTGTTTCATTTGAACTAGAACAATGTGCTTTTTTGTTTGTCTGTATCTGAGTTGCTTTTTCCCGCAGCTGATTTGCAGGGCCAAATGTGTCCCATCTGGAGAGTTCCAATGAAACAAGCATCATTATCCCAATGCGTCTGTCCCCTCTAGTGGAGAAAAGTTAAAATGCAGTGACAAAATGTATCATGATCATGTCAGTTACAATTTGTGTCAATATAGTGACATTCTTTATAATCACAAAATTGTTGTTGGTCTACAATGAGGTTTTTACAAAACAAAAATATATGTATATGCGCACGTGTGTATGTGTGTGTGTGTGTGCATTACAATGACTATTTGTATTACTAGCTCCATGACAAATCTGATTTGTGTGGGTCATACCATGGAAATGTCATACATGTCCGAGTACGTCATATGTGGATTAGGTATTAAATGCTTCTGTGATAAACATGTGTGTTGTTTTGACACATACAATTAATGGATTTGAATGCATTTCCCGGAATATTAACAAGTTAGACTTTATTAACAATATGCATAAAGAAGACCTATGTACATTTATACATTTGCAAGGCATCAGTTAGATTTGCATATGGTTAAAGTAATTATCATTACAGATAATTTGAATCAATGTGAAAAAGGAGGGAGTTTTGCCCTGGAGAAGAGGACAGAATGGGCGAATAGCTAAGGCAACAGAAAAACAGCAACAGCTGTTTAGCTTGTGGCTAAAACAGGTTTGAACAACATCATCATTCTACAAGAAATGCCATAATCTTTGTAAAAAGGCTGTTCTGTCTTAAGTAAGTAATGTTTTTTTTCTGTGTTGATTTGTTCCTGCATTCAGTTCTGTGTTCAGTATTGTTTGGCCATTGAAAGTTTATAAACATTATATGATTTTGGAAGTAATTACATTTTTACACAAAAAGTATGCAATATTATAAATATAAGCAATATTTTAAGGTTAGAGAAACCTGCTTTGTACTGTACAGTCCGTGAACAATGAGATACAGAATTCTAAGCTACGGAGAACCCACTTGACTATTGTCATTTTCACTGCTGCATTTAAGCCACTAGATAGCAGTATAAACTCTAATAAATGCTCGACTCAGTGGCCCTGACAACACTAAGACAGTAGTAAAACAACATAAAAACCCTTAAATCAATATAATTCCTTCCATAAAGGGTAATTCCTAAATAATCAAATGACAAAATAAAACAACTTAACCCTTTCGCCCCTAAAACTAACGTTTTTAATCAGCTACTCTGTGATGGTTATATAGGAGAGGATTTCAAGCTATTTGAGGACAGATGTAACAGAAAATGCTTTAACACTGCTTGCAATTACTACAAGCACACACACCCACTTAAACACGCACACACGTGCACACACACAATGAAACGCCAAACTGCTGTCTCAATGTGCATGCGTGTGCGTGTGCGCGTGCAATACAATATGTGTGTGTTTGTGTGTAAGTATGGCCCGTGACTGCTCTGCCCTTGACATGTATCCTATCATCCAAGCATGCTGGATGGTTTAGTTAATTAAGCTTAATCTACCCCTAGAGACAGATAGGAGTGCTGTATCAGTGGCCCGCTAAGCTATTCCCCCACCCACTCCCCTGGACCCCCCACAGAGCCACCAGGGCTGCACTACTCAACCATGTTCAATGCAAGTGCACTGACATGTAATGGAATCAAGGTAATATGACTGCACTCTAGTATATATGTACTGCTGTAATGAACACATCAATAAAGTAATCAGATAAGAAACATTGTATTAACATTAACAGTTCATTTTAAATACAGTAGTAAGTTGCCATTATTCTGCAAAACACCTTGTAATGCAGAAATGTATTTTATTGTTTTGTATTATTCATTATAGTATCTGTGCTGCAGTCAATACTGTAAGTGGTCCTTGATGCACCACCAGATCTCTAACGGCCCAAGCTTAGCACAATATACAAGTGAAACACTATGCTGTATATAGGGGCTGAAGTACAGATGATGTGAACCTATAGTAGGCTAACTGTAAAGGAGGAGTAGAGAGGAGTGATAGTGACATACTGGTTTTTTAAATGTTTATATTTGAGTAACATAAATAACTTACAAAATGGTTTTGTCTCTGTTCACCCACATTGTATTATAGTCTGATTTCCTATTTTTCAACTTGTTTGTGGCTGGTCTCTTGTGTTGTTTTACTGTTTCTTGCACATAAAAATCCCACAAACCACATTGATAATTTACTGCAACAATGTCTATGTTTTTGCTAACCATTGGTACATCACAGATAAACTGTATTTAAAGATCACAGTTTATCAGGTATGTACGCATTTACAGTATTCACATCCTTAGCATCAAAGTAAGCCTACTACACTGGATATTGTCAACTTCCCTGTCTTCCCTCTGGATCTTTCTACAGTGGAGGGCATGCAGCACATGTTTTCTGAACTTCTGTGAGAGCATATAGAGAACAGGGTTCACACAACAATGACAATAAGCTAATAGCTGGCAAATGCCATAAGTGTGCAACACGTTTCGTTCTTCATTACAGCTTTGCGGTGTGTATAGAGTCATGACAAAGATCAGTGTGTTGTACGGTGCCCAGCACACAAAAAAGGCAAGGATAATATTCAGCACAAACAAAGTCGTCCTGTAATTCTTGCTTAGACCTCGCAAGACCATCCTTAGTATTGCAGAGTAACAAAACACGATGATGGCAAATGGGAGGACGAAGAGCAACGCCACTTGGAGGTAATAGCCCACTAGCAAGCTCTCTGGGTTGTTTGTGGATTCGTCACAGTAAAACTCCTCACCTCGGTATTCCACCTTTGAATTAATAGCATCGCTCACTGATGCAGCAATGCTTATGACCCAGGCTGAGATGCAAGTTCCTATTGCAAACTTCCATCTCTTAATGGTGCTGCACTGGTTTTGTCTTTGCACAACCACTGTGACAAAACGATCCACTGACATTGTGGTCAGAAGCATGACACTAGTGTACACACTGGTAAAGTAAATCCCAGTAAGGAACTTACACCAGAGGTCACCAAAGACCCAGTGAGAATGCTCATAGTAGGCGTAGAATGGAAGGGTGAAGGCAAACATTAAATCGGCGCAGGCCAGATTGAACATAAATAGGCTGGTAATCTTTTTCAGCTTCTCACAGAAGATAAGGACCGCCAGGACAAGGAGGTTGCCTGCAACACTGAAGATGAAGATGACAATGTACAATCCAAAATTGATGGTTCTGAAGTCGGTGTTCCACTCATCATCACATTGATGTACTACATTGCCGTTGCCATTACACAAGTCATTTGCTGTGCCATTGCAGTCATCTAAAATACCATCTGGATAATAATCCTCCATTTGTGACATTCTATGAAACATTAACAAAATAACATGTTCAATTTAAGTCTTCAGTTTTAGAACTACAAATCAGGAATAATTACTGTGTAAAGTTCATTTAAAACTCATTAAACAAATATATAATGAGTCAGTTGTTTTCAGATATCTAAGATATCATATTGTAATAAATGTACAACTTACCCTGGAGACAATAATGCTGCCTTCAGAAAGGGCACTAACCTCATAAACACGAGGGCAAAATGAAACTAATCTGGTCTGACGCATTTTTGGCCGATTTCTGTCTTGACGCCTCGGAAAGGGATTGCGCGATTGACCAAATATACATAGTCAATGGGGCGGCACATTATCAAAATAGAAGAGGATATGGCAGGTCCACAAAGCGCTTGTTAACACACAGAGGGACGCATAGGAGCGCCCAAACGTGCAAAGGATTATACAAATTAAAGAGTAGCCTACAATGTGAAATATTATTAGTGTGTAGCCTACATCAACATAGTGTATGGTGGAAATTTCGCTGTTGCCGTAGATGGCCTGCTTTCACAAACCTTCCGGTATAATAGCAGTGGCGTGCAGCAGTGCATAAACCGGCTGACCCTTCAGATCCAATGTTCAGATAACACTGGCCTATCCTCCACCCCTCCCACCGCGGAGGTGGTGCTGGTGTCTATTTTTTCTACACTTTTGTAAAAAAAAATACTATCAAATACTACCAAAGCCTATTCATGATTGTGATTAATTAATGATTTATTAGGATACCTTAACATTATATGACGGAATACTGCACGAGCAATGTAGCACAACGTAAACCACAATGCAGATAGTAGGGATGGGCTGGCGGGGGCGCCCCCACTGTGGTAAGGCCGTCCATACAAGGTAAAGCTAGATTAATGGTAAAGTCATCGATTTAATGTTAACATTAGCTAGTTTGTAGTTTCCCTTGTTTAGTTAATTTAACGTTACGGTAGATGTGCCCCCCGTCCACACACACATTTTGGTCCCCCCACCTTACAAATATTTCCGCCGTCCATGCCTAAACAGCACCCTTCATATTTTCAGGAGAAGGGATCATCTGAAGGGGTTGAAGGGCCTGATTGCACGCCACCATTAGCAATACGCAAAGGTGCGAATGAGCCTGGAAAAAGGGAATGGGAGATGATACTGATTGGTTTATGTATGTAAAAACACCCATGAATGACGAAGAGACCAAGTACAATGCTGGCCCAGCGATCGTTTGCCGTAATGATAGCAGAAGTGGATTTGAGTCCTAAATGTAGTTTGCGCCTTGCGCTTTAGACCGTGCTCTTTGATCGTTAAATAGCGGGCCCCTCATGTTTAGATCACCACAGGCGCGCTCAAATGGACGCAAGTGCATTTGCAAAAGTGGGCGCTGGACGGCAACACACGTGTCACAATTACATAAACAGTGACATAAATACATACATTGACAATTCATCAAATAAAAATAGCAGCATAGCCCCACCATAACAACATACAATAACAAATGTCCAAATAGCCAACTGATTATATATTTTAATACCGTAACAGCAAATAGAACATAGAAAACGTGTTTAACATAAAACCTATACAGTATTAGACAGGATATTGTGATGGTTTGTTCATATATTATGTGTAAGTGTTGTGTACTTTAAGGATTTGCACAATATTTTCCTGTGAGAGTAATGTTCAAAAGAAAATGAACAAACTATTTTGATCAGCAAAACATATTAACTTTGTATTAAAGCATATGGGCAATATGGGCAAGTAATCAAATTGCCAAATAACTATTTGACAGTTATTCTACATTTGTTAAAAATATATTGAGAAATACTGGAAGGTTGTACTGCAATAATAATTAAGCATTTCCACAGGCAAATCATATGCAAATCATACAATTCTCTTGAATGTCCACTTTCTTGCACTGCATGACACCCAAGCAACTGCATTGCTTTGACATTGTGCATCAGATGGAGAAAAAAA
This sequence comes from Aphredoderus sayanus, assembly GCA_027564795.1. NCBI lineage: Eukaryota > Metazoa > Chordata > Actinopteri > Percopsiformes > Aphredoderidae > Aphredoderus > Aphredoderus sayanus. The sequence goes on along the minus strand of JAODUG010003278.1, from coordinate 2,550 downwards.
CTACAAAGGGTCTCACAACATAATTAGCATGTATATAAGAAAATAGTGCTAATAAACTATGCATGAAAATGTATAATAATTGACGAAAAAGTTAAAACAATATAATATAGTGTAATACATGAATGTATCTATGCATAATTTGTACATTATACAGAATATTTGTAAGAAATTATATAAACTAAATCAGAAATGTTTCAGCAATAATAATAATAATAATTTTATTTTATCTATTGTTTTTAGACTTTTTCTAGAAAAATCTGGCTCTCTAGATTCAACCTGGCTATATTACAGTGTTAACTCCTCACCACTAGTCATTGATGTAATTGTGAGCCGAGTGTTTCTGGGAAAGCTATTTCTTCTCTGGCCACAACTCTTACACATTTTTCGGAGGTGGTTTTTAAATTTAACACCAACAAACACATAAAACACAGGGTTAAGGCAACAATGGGAAAAAGCAACAAGCCGGCAGATGTTAAAAGCGTAATCCAGGTGTTTTATGTAATTTTCACAATGACGGTACATTGTATTTGAGTCACCACCTGTTGGGTTCTGTAAAGATAAGGACATCAGAAATATAACTATATTATACGGTGCCCAGCCCACAAAGAATACAATAACAAGTGTGAAGATTAGCTTTAATGTTTTGTTCCTTCTTCTCTGGGTAGAAGGCCGTAATAGTCTGCATAATATTTGCACATAACAATAAGCAAAAATCACTAAGGTCACCAGAAAGAGAATGTTTTGCTGGTAGGAATCCCATATTTTCCAGTAAGTACTCCTATAGCCACAATATTGTTCCTGAACCTTGGTGAAAATCAATGCTGGAATAGCCGCTAAAATACTTAGAACCCAAATAATTACAGATACCAAGATGCTGTAGGGACTCTTGGAGGACACAATGGAAGACAGAGGACTCAGCACGGCCACATAACGATGAATTGTCATCATAATCAGGAGGATGCCACTACTGTAGAAGCCCACATTGAAGATGAAGCTCACTATTTTACAGGCAAGCTCACCAAATGTCCACCCATGCACATGGTAGTAGGACCAGAAAGGCAGGCCAATAGTGAAGATAAGATCCGACACAGCCAAGTTCAGAATGAATGCATTGGAGAGAGCTTTGAGATTCTCATACTGGACTAGAATCACTGTGACCAGTATGTTACCAAACAGACTTAGGACCACCACAAATGAGAACAACACTGGATTGAAGATAGATCCAAACTGATATACATCTTCCTTCATACAGACTTCATTTATAATGTTATCCATATTTGAATAAATGAAATCTGGCGGTTCACTCTCATCCATTATCCTTCATGAAGAAAAAAAGATAAAGATTACTGTTCCAGTGATATAGAAATATATTAAACAATACAGCTGATTATAGTGTCCATGTACATAATTAATCTGCACTGGAACTGTTTATTGTAAAAATTAATGCATTTTACAGATTCATTTTCTTCTCATACCTTAAAGGAATTTCACTTTTCCTGTGATGCGGAGTAGAATTCCAGCTGTGGTGCGCTGCAACTGGGCTCATAAACAATCACTCCGTGTGAGTCACTGAATATAGTGGGCTAGCTACATATACTATAAAGATGAACTGAGACTTAAAATTACAGTTTCAAACCACTCCCCACTTAAATAACCCTCCTGTTGTCTGATTGTGTCATTTTCTTTATTGTCAGTGCTGTGTGCATTTATTTCTTTATCATTTCTTTCTTCTGTATTTGTTTGTTTTTTGTGTCTTTTAAACCTCCTGTTGTCCTCTGGTTTTAAACGCACCCTTTGTTGTGCCAGCAGTGCATATCATATGTCTGTGTAAGCTGTAGAATTAGAATATGCTCCTCCTATCTGCCACAAAGAGGTAGAGTGTTGGGTCAGTTTGACCCGGAGGGCAACAGGAGGGTTAACACTGTGATTGTCTGAACACTGTTTAGGGTATATTTGTGAAAGATTGTGTCAGAAAAATAACTAGCTATACATTTAACACTATTTAACCTACAGTTGTTATAAAAAAATATTTTGATATGAACTCTGACAAAGACAATCAAATTCTTATTGATATAGGTTACAGAGTAATGGAGCTAGACACTGTCTAGCATGGTTTTCCAACTATCTGTCCAGTAGTGTTCAGTATGTCAAATCTGAAAATCTACTTATTCAGCCTCTACACATTCTAAAATGGGCAATTCATCTATCATGTTATTCACTTCTGTTAATTGGCTACCTCTCTGGGAACCATCACCTTATCGTGGTGGAGAGGTTTGTGAGTCCCTGTGAACATGAGAGCTGTGTTGTCTGGAGCCTTGTGCTCCTGGTAGCGTCTCCCAAGGCAAAGTTGTCTCAGGGGAGGGGCCAGACAAAGAATGGTTCACAACACCCCATAGAAACAAGCATGAGAGGATCAGTTACCCTGCCCGGAGGAAGCCCGGGGCCTCCATCTGGAGCCAGGCCCAGACAGAGAGCTCGTCGGCGAGCGCCTGGTGGCCGGGTTTGCCACAGAGCCCGGTCGGGCACAGCCCAAACAAGCAACGTGGCACT
>JAODUG010003277.1:0-11395 GCA_027564795.1 Aphredoderus sayanus | reverse complement strand
ACATAAAGAAATAATTAATAAATAAATAAATACACTCAGCAATAACAATTGAAAAACACACAAATCATACACAATCAAATGGTGCCGCCGTGTGGCCAAAAACTATATTTCTGAGTACATTACGAGGGTTAATGACCATTCCACAGGTGTATGTTAATTAATTGATTATGGTTAATTGAACATGCATGGAAAACATTGTTTAAACCCGTTACAATGAAGATCTGTAAAGTTATTTGGACATTATTGTTGAAATACACAGTCCTGAAAAAGGGGCATTTCCTTTTTTGCTGAGTTTATATGTATCTTAAATGAGAGTGAAGTAAGGTGAAACATTGTTTCAGTCCAGAAACAGCCTCCAGGCAGGAGACAGAGATGGCGCCAAGAGGCTGGGGCGACTGGCTCGTCTGCTCAGTATCGTCTCCATCATTCTGGGTATCGTCATCATTATAGTCTTCGTTTCTGTGTCAGGTATGAAAGCACACACTTAGTTCATTGGTCAACAGAATTATGAAAAAGATACAGTAAAGTACAATTGAATTTATAATGTAAAACCTTTGACTGTATCAATTATGTTTATTTGTCTACACATTGGAAATCTAACCATCAACCCATCAATGAATCCCCTGGCAAACAAGCAATCAGTGTCATTGCTCAAGGGCACAATGGAATCAGACTACTGTACATATATTCTCAGCTAATGGCTTGACACATCTCTTTTCATGGCACCTGGCCTGGGATTATAAAGATGCAACCTTCCAGCTACGTAGCTACATGTCCTTTGGAATAAAATATTAAATTTGGTCACTGTATTTAACAAGGAAATATCATAGACTAACCCTCCTGTTGTTCGCTGGGTCAAACTGACCCAACCTTCTGGTGCCAGCAGAAGGCACCAAATCTAATTCTACAGGTTACACAGATATATGATGTCTATGTAAGCCATCAAAACATAAGCAGGTATCGCAATCCGCTGGCGCCTGAAGGTAGTGTGTTTGAAAGCCGAGAACATCAGGAAGACTAAATAGACAAACCCTCCTTGATATCACCTATAGCTTTTCTCAAGAACAGGTTTGAATGCCGCTCTGTGCTGGCTCTGGCCGTCGCCACCTTTGCAGTACCTGACTCTGCCTGTAACTCCCCCCTAGCCATTATAATGGGATAGAGGTATGGCTAATATATTTTTTACTAGACTAGACTAGAGACCAAAACCATGTTTATTTTGCTGTAAATTCTGACATTTTAACATTTGAGTCTATGGGGATTTACTCCCTTTTGTGACCAACCTCAAGTGCCCATTTGACGAACGGCAGATTTGGGCACTTCTGCGTTGTTTTCATTTCTCAGCACCAGAGGTTCCCGCTTTGGAAATATGCTGTTTTCCCTTTCCCTATCTGTAAACACCTCACTGAAGGATGGACTTAAGCTATCTAGAATCAAATATTGTAGTTCTACCTGCAAATCTGCATCTCACATTAATCTACATAGGTTTTTTTTTAAATAATGCTTTGTCTAAATGTATCATTTATAAAACAATAGTAGATTCCATTTATATTTAAATACAGGGTCAAAACTAAATATTTTCATACACCAGCCTTGAGACTGTAATTAAGGCTAAAAACTATACAGTCAATGGTTTTATGAAAGTTTAATATCATTTTAAAATAAGGTGTGCATGCTACACGTAACTGCTATTTAAGGGGTGATACGTGACACCATTTCACCAGAGTGCATGCTGGTTGATTGATGAAGCACTGCAGTGACTCTATTGGGCTGAGCAAGCATTGAGGCGAGATGCTGCTCTGCTGCTCTGAGCCATCCATAGCTCACAGCAGTGAGCACCATGACAACCTGGTGAAAGAGGATGTACATTCCATTGAATTAGTACAGCACAGACAATATCTCACTCCAAACAGATAGTAACCTTTTACAATGCTATCAGAGTAAAGGTCATTGAGCTTTGTACATGTATGTATCTTGGTGTACATAATATCAAAAATATCTGATAATACATGCATTGAAGTTTTAAAAGTAGTAAATATAAATGTATATATAAATGTAAAAAACGGTATATTTATTGTTTAAATATGATTAGGTTATAGTATTAACCTATAGTGTAGTTGTTTTTGTTTTTGTTTTGTATTAATTGGGATTGTATTGGATTAAGCTATAAAACTATAAGATGTTCTTCTCCAAACCTAATATTTCTCCCACAGTCACCAAGTGAGTTGGAAACACATCGGAGATTGAACGAGCTGTGAAAGCCAAACCATGGATGCAATGAAGAAAAACACTACATTTTGTCAGCCTTATAAAACATTGTGTGTCGACTGAAAGAGAAAATAACCAAGTCTGGGCATCTAGATTACTGTAAAATAATCCAAGTAAAACAAAAATGCATGCTTTAGAATCCAGTCATATCTACTTGACAAAGAAAAACCTTGATACAAAACTTGGTTTATGAATGTAAGTTGAAGTTTCTTTAGCTTTCTTTGGAAAATCTTCAGAGTATGAATGGAGAAGAATGTGAAAAGTGGAATTATATACTGCAGACATTATCCTACCAGGAATAGGACATCATTCAAAGTGGACCTCAAACATTTGACAGCTGCATTGTTTATTCTATTCCTTGTTGACATATAAACATATAAACCTACAAATATGTACATTTTATAATAAGTTTATATGGAAACCATATTGGGTTAGCAGACTATTGTTGAATTGTTGATTATTATTTATCTAAGGGTCTGGGAACATTTATGATTTTTAAATGTAGGTTATTTCTCTATTCTTTTGACCATTTGCAGACTAAGATCATGCCTGAATGTCTACAATCAATATTATTCTTAGGTTTGACAGTTATTTAGCTGTGTATCTGATTGGCTATTGATGAAAACTTGAAAGAATGATGTGTGTACTATACATTATATATACAGTACAAACACAGACAAAGTATATTGTATGTATATGAGCGTCCAGATACTTAAACACAAAAATATGCATGTGGACTTTGATCAATCATATTTTTCTCCCAAACCTGTGAATCCTTACCTTGCACTGGGAAGGGGCCTGGCTTTACCAATAGTGAATAGTAAATATACCACCAGTAGTCAAAGCTTTTGACCAAAATCACCAGAAAGAACTAGTTCTACGGACAAATATGTTTTTATTTATTACATTTACAGACTACAAAGATGTGAACAGTTTGTCATCCATTCTACTTTACATTATGTCTTACTAGTTTGTCTACATTTGATCTGTCTCCCAACTGTTCTTACTTTAACTAAACAATTATGTAAAATGCTGCAATGAATGCCATTTATAAAACAAACCCCCAACTTCTTAACCACTACATTATACTACACATGATGTGTGTAGCCTATTTATGTACAGTATATATGCAATATGTAAGCATGCACATGGACTAAACAGTACACCAGGATGTTTTATGTTTTAAAGTGATCCTCATGTTTAAATTTTTGTATTTTTTGTAATGCTAAAAAACGAAAAAAATACATATCTGAAACAGAGATAATACAGTAGTCAATAGAAAGCAGTTTAGTAGGCTATATATTCTACATTAACTTTTGACAAATTAAAGGATTGGCTCACTTTATTTACCCATTATTATCCCATTATTAATCTCATCCTATTATTAATAATAGTAGGTAGGAACACAGCCTTTTGATAATTATGGCATTAATAAATGTACCATTTGGGCGTATAAACAGTTTAAGCCTTCAAGTACCATGAAAAATATTATTTTGTGAAATAAGAAACAGGATAGACCTACTCAGACAAGTCTTGTTTCACCTAAAATAAATGGTCACAAACTAGGTTTTATTGATATAATTCCTATATATATAATAACTGCAAGCAACCTTGTTAGCTCTTTTGACATACAGCAACCACGGATAATCAAATCTAAGATTGCGCCGTCTGCATTTTATGTAAAATATCAGAACCACCAGAATAAATGCATGATTTCAGCACAGTCCAAATGTATTGAAATCCATATTTCATAATAAGTCTCCAAGGCGCTACTGGCTAAAGGCTTCAGTTATTTGCTAGTTATGAGACTACCAATGAAATCTCATTCCAAGGGAACAAAGCAGTGCGCTCTCTGACATTATCTTAAAGATTATATCTTATATACTGTACAGTATGCAGTATAGTAAAAAACATACACCGGGATCACCCCTAGTTGTGAAGTTTAATGATAATCAGTGAAGAACATTCCTTTTGGTAACACCAATGCAAAATAGCCGTGCCCATCGTGGACTTCAAATGCAGAATATAATGTTGAGCTCCTGGTTTTATGTAATTTGTGCATCTACTGCAGTTAATGTAGAGGTACTACATTAACCACAGTACTCATACTGTGCATTTCCCATTTCCCAGATTTAAGCTACTGTATGCAACTTAACTTTGCCGACCCAGGTGGATGGATGTGATTCATGTTATTGTTTACCAAGTTGCTGATTGCCTTGAGCAAAGCTCATTGGGATAACCTAGTTTGCCAAAGAGAGCAAGCAGCAAAATCCAAAGAATTTCAGAATGTCTACTATAAAAATAATATATGCATTTCACTATCACTGGAATGATATGATCTACTTTACGTCACATTAAATGGCCAAAGCACTGGTTAAGAACAATGTAACTAATCTTTATCAGTAGGACATATACAGTACTGCTTGACTAATAATTTCTGAGGATTACAATTTCCCATGACTCACTCGTGATCCTCATAAAAGTGTCTAACTGGCTAACTGGCTATGTTAATAACTTAATTTGGTTGGCAAATTACCTCTTCTAAACCATGTACACCATTTTGCACGTCTTCAATAAATACTATAATGCACGGTGTGTCTCATGCTGTGCAGAAATATGTTGTGTCATATATAATGATGTGATGTGAACATGATATTATGTTTGGTTGGCAATTTGTCCAGTTCACTTCCTGCCTTGGAGAGTAAAGTGCTGCTAATGCTAGAGCTTGCCAATACTCCATTAATGGTGCAGTGCATTCACAGGGCTTAAAGGGTGGGATATGCTAGCATAGCTTTTTCTTCTTCACTGACTCCCAATGTTAAAAAAAAAACAAAAAAAAAAACATTTAACATGTCTATAAAGCTAATCACACTACTGGTTTCTTCAATTAAATTGTGGTAGCATTTTAGATACATTTCTGTTTTGGAGTTGGGCAACAGATGAAACAAGTTTCCTGTAAATCATGTACAACAAACAAATGATTATTTCATGTCATGCAATCATATTGAGGACTTACTGAGGTAAAAAAAAATAGTTGAAGAGTTGAAGGGATAACATAACATCAGCCTGCCATTCCAACAACCCATATATGGGGTGGTGGGGAATATAGTTTTATTCCAGAAAGAAATATCACTTCCAGAAAGTGCTTTGGAGCTTACACCGTTGCTTATGTGAAGTAGTGATAATGGACAGAAGAGGCTGAGACCAAGTTCACTCTCAGGCGGTCCAACCACTGATGTTTAAGGCTCTGTGCTGCATTTTTCATGGAATGTTCCACCCACACAGACAAAAGCTGATAAAAATGTTTTTAATAATAAATAAACTCCAAAGCATGTAACCCTTCTGTTATCCTCTGGGTCAAATTGACCCAAATTACTTGCTCTTTGTGGCAGATAGAAGTCGCCAATCCTAATTCTACAGCTTACACAGACATATGATGTGCACTGCTGGCACAACAAGGTTTTGAGTTTGAAAACCGAGGACAACAGGAGGGTTAAAAGACACAAAAAACAAACAAATGCATAAAGAAATAATAACGAAATACATACAGCAATCAAAATAAAAAGAACCACACAATCATACACAGACAGACAGCACCATCTTCTGGCAAAGCATTTGAAACGTGAGGACAAGAGGAGGGGTAATAATTAGGATGCAAAGCACTGATGTAATATTCAATTATCAAAGATCAATAATCTTACATACTTTACAGCACACTCAATAGCACAGCATGTCAGGATGTCGAGACCTGCAAACACCTATAGTTCGTAGTCCTGTATGTCAATCAAAATTCCTCTCCTGTCAAGTAGGTGGATCTTGACGCAGTTAGCCAGTGCTGTCTGGCTCTGCAAGACCAGGCAGAACTAAGAGTAATACAGATGGCACAGATGTATCGTTTCAAGTTACCCTCTTATTGTCCTAGGGTTTCAAACAAACTACCGTCTTATGTCAGCAGATGGCGCCACGTGAATGTGTATTTCTCTTTAGTATCAGTGCTGTGTATTTCTTAATTTCTTTATGCACATTTGCTTTTGTGTGCCTTTTAACCTTCCTGTTGTCGAGTTTCAAATACACTGTAAGCTGTAGAATTAATTTTAGCGCCTTCTATCTGCCACAAAATGGTAGTGCTTTGGGTCAGTTTGGAGGACAACAGGAGGGTTAATCACTTACGACTTACCTTAATGGCATAAACTGGAATGTCAATGACTTGGCTTTACATGACTGAGAGTAACATGACACAATGGCAAAAACTAGTTAAAATACTTTTTAGACAAATATTGCAATTGTGACATGCAGATTATGGCACACACTCAAACTACAATAAAAAAATTTAAATAAGTTATTTCTGTACCATTCATGGTACCATCTGTATGCCAATGTTTTATAGGGAAGAATAAAGGTTGAAAGTCAAAGTGAAGTCTGCGATTGTTGTTATACACAAATGTGGTCTAAAAGAACACAATGTGCACACATTTTTCCAAATAATATATTGAAAAAGATGTTTCAGTTTTGAGTACCTAGTAGCATTACACTTTTTACATAATTACTAAATAATTAATATGTAAAAGATTAATATTGTAGTCTTCAATGAACATCAAACTCAACTTTATTAATTAAAAGAACAAAGTTTAGCTCATTAATGTCAGGTATGGCTCAAAGTCTCTCGATGCTAGTTACAGTAATAGAATTCTTTAAAATGTAGTTGTATTAGTACATTTGGTCTCCATTCACTCATCAAAGAACAGCAAATCAGCCAGGAGCCCTCCTGTCCCCCTGCTAAATATAAATTAGGAAATTGTGATTGGCCATGTCATCCGTGTTGTCCCACAACAGGGCCAACCGAACACCTTCCTTCTCAGCAGTTCCCACAGCTGTCCAAATCACTGAGCTCCATCTTCCTGCTACAAGAAGCAGAGAATCCCTGCCCCTTCCAAAAGCGGTTGGTCACCAGGCCTGTAGGTCAGTGAAAAGCGTAGAGCAGCAGAAGAATAGTGCACACACCAATGACTCCACCAAGGATAAGGGAGTCTCGCCTTTTCCTCAGGTTGATTCGCTGGATGAGGTTGTTGATGGCTGGGAAACGGTCTGGTACACCAACAGTTAAATCCAATCCAATACAATCCACTTTATGTATACAGCACATTTAAAACAACCAAGTTGACCAAAGTGCTAATAAATCACATTAATAGATAAAAATAACAACAATCACCACAAGAAATAAGGAGCAGCAAGTCTCCAAGTTCCTAGACAGTAACAATATATCACTAATCATATAAGGCAATTCCAGCATGCATACTCACTGTCCAATAGGGTAGGCGATATGGCAAAAAATGATCACAGTTCCATATTGTGATAAATATATGCATTTATCACAATATAATAGAATGTTATAATGCTGCCAGATTGAATGGGTTTATCCTGATATTGAAAAGTCTGAAGAAACCAGGGGGTCAATTAGTTCAATTTAATATACCGGAAGTTTAATAATATCACAATGTAAACATTTAACTGTGCAAACATGGCTTCTTATAGCCTCCTTTTGATTGCATTCATAAGAGAACAATTGATTGTTGTTGTGGAACAGCCCTGCTCACGCTGCCAACAGCGTGGAATGAAGTAGGACATTTAACTCATACATTCAAACATTCTATGCGTTGGAAGTGTTCTACAATGGCATGATGTCCAGCACTTCAGTAGTGTTCACTAGGAAAGGCTTAATGTGTAACGTTAACATGCAGGTTACTTTTAAAAATTTGTATTGTGTTTTCACATACATACAAACGATTCAAAACTCTTTTAGTCACATTCTTATCATATGGGGCCGTAACATGGAGTTGTTTTAGTCTTTTACCTTGATGGAAGAGATTTGCTGTTTACCATCCTGGTTGGCACCGACCCACTACATATTTTGCAGACATTTACGGCATTTGGCAGACACTTTAATCCAAAGCGATTTACATATAGTACATTTGTGAATAGTTGGACAGGTCATACACCAGCAATTGTAAGCAAACAATATTCTAAATAAAACAATTGCAGCATGTCTACTACCACATAATCATATATATAAAACACAGTAGGTAATGGCCCAACTAATAAAGTGCTTAGAGCATGAGAAGCAAGAGGGGTAAAAGGGGATTCAAAGATGACACTTTGAGATAAGAGTGAGTGTTAAGAGGTGGAGAGGTCGTTGGTCGAGGTACCAAGGTGGATTGTGAAGAGATGCATCTTACGGAAGATGGGTAATGTTTCCACAGTTCTGACTGTTGTACCATCTTAACCTGTGCGTCAGTGCTTTCAAGCTATCCAAACCACTTACAATTAACGTCGGGTTAGAATTTTTGCTAACTATTTGCTCAAGTTTGGAGGATAATGCGAGTTCACTTTCACAGTAGCTATCATACCCCTTGGTTCCACAATTTCTCCCCCACCACTGCCGCCAGTGGTTGAGATAAGAATAAGGCTTTATTTTTCTCATAAATTAGACATTTCACACATTACAGCAGCAAAGTGGACAGCAGTAAATAAAGTGATAAACAGTAGAAACAATATAAATAATAAACTAATCAGCAGCTAAATAAATTGCAAAAATTCTAACAAAGGATCTGGGTAGATCCATATGACACATTCAATTGAACTTAAAGTGACTGTTTTTGCACTTGGTCAAACTTATTAAAACTGTAATTATAGGATAGGTAATGGGCATGTACTATAATATAAATATTAAATCGTTTTACTGAGAAGCCCTATTGTCCACTACGGCCCTGCAATGTCTATATATATATATATATATATAATAGCATACTAATGCATGTAGGCTACATCATTTAAAATGAAGATTATTCAAAATCTGAACACAATGACTGCAGAGTCCGGTCAGCAGTTAATGTATGATCAATGTATAATCTTCTGAATAATTCCACATGAATTTTGTTGATTAAAAAGAAGAAAAAAAGACAGGTGGAATGGCTGACTAAGTAATCAGGTGACGATGAAAATACTTCTCAATGGGAGTGCCATTAGAAACCATATTTTTTTATGACAGTGAACCAGTTCAAATATGTTCGGGAGATCGTTGCACAGTATGTGGTCAAACATTATGCCATATAATGCGAACACAATATTGTTAACACTAAGAAAATGGTCAAATGGAAACTTACTATGATCATATCTGAGGATTGCAGCGACATTTTCCCACGTTTTCTTATGTAGACAGGTAGAACTAAGTGTAGCAGAATGTAAACAATGTTTTTCTGCTATTGTCATGTGCCATCAAGTAAAGCCACTATTGCCATGTGCCATCAAGTAAAACCGGGAGCTTTACTTTTGTTCTTGCCTCGAGGAACACTTTTCACCAGTCGCTGTACACTGTGTGATTCTGTGTGTGTGTGTGTGTGTGTGTGTGGAGCACTGCCTGTGAGCAGGCTGATGAGAGCACAGAAGCAGTGCAACATGACTAACTTTATTATGTCAGCAATACGCTTGTAAACACAACGGGCAATATTATCGGGGTCTGAAGAATAATTGAGGTCATGTCCATATATCGCACAATAAGTAAATGTAGTAATTATTGTGACAGGCCTACTGGAAATGTTCTCACTTCAATACAAGAACATTTCCACACTTACATGGATCCCAGTGCATCTTTCGTAGTGCAAAAACTGTAAATACATTTTTAGTTTGAGTGAAATGCAAAAGATACGTGTTTGGATGTAAATCCATGGCACACTAGTAGACAAAGCACACACATGCAAACACAGACATGTAAATCTAACCTTGCCACTTGACCAGAATTGAAAAACAATTATATATGACCTTAGGTTTATCTCTCAAATGCACAGCAAATGAAGGATACTGGCCAATGTGTTGACCCTGCTTTGAATAGACTTCAGTATGCCTCTTTGAGATGTCAGGTTCTCTTTGGTAGCCATGGCAATACTAGACAGAGAGAAAGAGAGAATATAATAACATGAAAATAACACAGCAATATTACATTGCATCTAGGTATTCTAGGTCTGTACAAATATTTCAAAACATTCAGCAAATGCTGCTCCTGCTTAGAGAAGGGATGACAATGTGGGTGGACAAATGCATGAAACGAAATGTAAAAAGGAGTGTATGAACTGTTAAAATGCACAAACCATTATGGGGTAGGAAACCATGGGGATACACAGTGATAAAAACAGGCATTACACAGCATCAAAAAGCCATACCCTCACCCATCACCTAATAGAATTATCCTTGAACTATTTGTGACAATTTCCTGTCACACGTCAGGAAGATATACAATTGCTGCGACACTACAGTTCTCTCGCCTTCAAACTAGGGTCTCAGCATATCTGATAGAAGAAAAGTACAGCTGGGAAGCTGGCAAGAAACCTCTCCATTTCTACCTGAGCCATTAGGTGGCATCTGTTACACATGATCAATAGTAAGCCCTGAGCAGTGTCCTCAGCCTTAATTTCTATAGGACAGCAGGCCTGTGGAGTGACAACATTTATTTCCTGCAATTTAGACACAGCCAGGACTGGCATCCATAAATAAATAAACCAGTATATACATCCAGATAAATAGCTCTATCATTGTATGGTATCAGTCAATAACCGAGCAGGGCTGCTCCTAAATTCCGTATTTAACTATTAGCCGAGGTTTACACATTGATTTTGAAACTGTTGGCAGTCTTGTGGTTAATATGGGTACGGACTAGGGATGCAATTATACAGTTTGATGGTACAATTATAGTCTGAGGAATAGTCACGGTTTCAGTAGCAATGCCTTTTAGAAAACAAACAATCTAATGCTACTTCTCCTGCTTTACTACTATTGGCCCAACTCTTAAGTCACTGTTACATCATTGAATCTAAGTGACACTTGTATCTTCCCTACCAACTCAATCAGTTTCATTAACTCTTGTGATGTCTTTAAAAGTATAGTACTTGGCCACTCGGCGGCGCCATCTGATTATGTATGATTTTGTGTCTTTTTAATTGGCATTGCTGTGTGTATTTATTTATTTATTTATTTATTTATGTATTTGTGGTGTTTTTTGTGTGCCTTTTAACCCTCCTGTTGTCCTCTGGTTTCAAACTCGCACCTTGTTGTGCCAGCAGTGCACATCATATGTCTG
>JAODUG010003276.1:0-11397 GCA_027564795.1 Aphredoderus sayanus | reverse complement strand
TTTCAAACACACACCTTGTTGTGCCAGCAGTGCACATCATATGTCTGCGTAAGCTGTAGAATTAGGTTTAGCGCCTTATATCGTCCACAAAGAGCTAGTGATTTGGGTCATTTTGACCCGTAGGACACCATGAGGGTTAACAGATGCATATGAATAGTTGTCAGACAATTTAGCCGATGGGTTCCAAGTTCAGTGTACTGTAGAGCACATTAATTTGATGTCAAGTGGGGCCGACAGTCCGTAGCCCCACTATCATGTCATTATATATTTCTAAGTTGATCTACTATCTGTCTGTCTGGTGGGAAATTGTTCTTGCAGTAAACACAACTGTCCCAACTTATTTGGAGTGTATTGCAGTCATCAGCTTTTAAATTATTGCATATTGTCACAAAGCAGTTACATTCAAAAGGTTAAACATCACAAAATGTGTTTCTTTTGTTTGTGTAGTGTTTCTAATACGGCCTTACAGTGTTTTGGTGAATTGACTTTTGAAATCACTCATTTTTGTTTATATTACCATTTTCCATACTATATTGCAGACAGAGGTCTCCTGTTGTTTTGTGACAAACTGACATTACATTGCAACACAGTGTGTTGTTTTGTCTTTTGAACACGGGCAAAATGAGAAATGGGGGGTGTTTTGGAAGCGGATTAGGATGTCATAGAATTGGAGAGAAGTAGCACAGCTGGATTATAGACTTATGTAACAGTTAGATCACAAGTAGTGAATGCACAGAATAAAATACTTTTGTAATCTGATCTGTTGGTTTGCATACAAGTATGCTCTTATTAAGATTTGTACAAGGAGACTAAAGAATAACTGGTGGCCCATGACAACAAAGCAGTGAGATTTACCAATGTACTTTACTGACAACAAATAATTATGTTATTAATTTCCTGTGTGATATTCTATACTCTAGCTAAATAATATTAAATACTGTGTACACTTTGTCACACTGACTTATTGTTTAAATCTAGCAAATACTTGTTTAATGACAAATAAAGCTTAACGTACATTGGTTCTATGCAATCATATTGAATGGTATGTTATTCTCTGCTGTGCTTTGTGAAATTGAACAGACCTGTTTCTCCAGCTCTTTTACCACGTTGCTATGGCGATTGATGGCAGATGAGTTCAGGCAGATTGTGGAGCAGGTAGACTCACTCCTTTGTATCTGAACAAGGTTTTGAAGATCTATGTCAGAAATGCTAAACTCCCTGACAGACAATAATGTGTTATATAGCCACGGCATTGTCACTATTTCTGTTTTATTTTGTTATTTCTTCTTACAGGCTACAAGTCCCTTGTGATACATTCAGGACTGTTTCATGTAGGCTTATATAAAATATTGCCCAACCCTGCCATATTCTCATGGGCAAACAGCCTGCATCATTTGTTTAAGGATACAGTATGGTCCTCCTTCCCTTGTCTACCTAACCAGGGTAGTTCATTAAGAAACATCTTAGTCAGGGGAATTTAATATGCAGGTTAATGAGGGGTACCTGCTTTAAACATGGTCTGTGGCACTGCGGGACATAGTGCTGGAGCCGTCTGACAGATATTTAATCAGGAACGTTTGTGGTGGATGCCTTTATGCCATTATTCCACTTAGCAAGAAGCTAGGCTCTGGGGGATTGTAAAGGTCCTTTGTGTGGTTTGTTTATGTTACGGGTGAGACTGGGACACGATGGGTTGAGCATAGAATCGAATGTGATTTGTGGTTGTGTCTCTGTCTTCTAAATGTGCGTGTTAGTTTGGTTACATTTAGACAATATTGCTGAACTAGCGACTCAGTTTAGGGAAGTACAGCAGCATTTGACCACAATCTGGACCACAACTCATAATGGAATAGCAAGCCCTTTTATCTTGGTGCCTAGATGTTACAACGGCCATTAATATATCTTAATGAGTTTACTTCTCTGGACGTGTCACATTAAATATGTTTAAATCTATAGATTTAATCTATTAATACGTTGGAGAACACTAGCTCTTAAAAGAATTAAACATTGTTGTTACATAGTATTGTCATGTTTACATGCTGATCTGTAGGATAGTGACAGCAGCATGTCATCAGGGATAACATGACTATCTATTATTATCCGTTATACCATACATTATCTATTAATATACCATACAATTCTCTCAAGTAATTGCTAGACACCCAAGTACCATCGAATTGCTGCTATTAGAGCTTAACAAATACAGGAGAAAGTAGGATTTTTCTATATATTTTTTATTTTAGAACTCGTAACTTGGCAACCATTTTGGTTTGGTAATAAATGTCTGCCAAGCAACCACCAACCCCCCCCAGCCAACCATCTCTACATAGCTACTCTGCCTGCTGGAGCAGCTACTGTATGGGGATAGAAGCAGTGGCTGGGGGGTTGCTGAGGAGATTAGTGATCCGAGAGCATTCTGTCTCGGTCCAATCAATCCTTCTACACACACCTTGTCAGAGACGAGCGAGATCCTTCTCCACAACAGGAGGATCTGAAGGGAGTTACACACACAAATGAGGTAAACACAGACCAGAGGAAATGAATGATGAATAATATTAATGGCAAACATGGCAGCCATTGAAATGCATGGTGGAGAGGAGGGGGCGGGGGAATTCATTTTGAGAGGGAGGTGAAAGGTGTGTGGACGCAAGGCTTGTTGCTTATGCACTAGCCTGGAAACCGATCTTGCACACGAATGCGCCACTAGGTTTGAAATACATTGGTAGTAACACACTAAGACTGTGTCTTGAACGTTTCTGTTGACGCAAACATGCGTGATACCCCTCTCTCTCTCTCTCTCTCTCTCTCTCTCTCTCTCTCTCTCTCTCTCTTTGCTGGAATTGGAACAGGTATCTATTTCTGACCTGCTTATCACATGTCTGGACTGAGTGACGGGCCTGACTTGTGTGTGACCAGCACACACTTCCGCACATGCGCAACACACGTGCTACTGAGACAGCATCAGATGTTATTTTGGCGTTGGTTACCCATGTCTCCTTAACGGAGGGCTTGTTGTCAGTCATAGATCCTGTCAGCATGTTAGCTAAAAGTGTTGTTGTTTTCTAGACCTTTTCTATCCCATTTTCTGCTTTATAGTAAAGCATTCTTCATTCCTTCTTTTGCACCAATCTCAGTTTCTTTGTTTCTTTAGAGCTGTGTCTCAAATGTTTTATTTCCCTCGTTTTTTGGAGGGAGTTCAAGGCAACTGCCACTGTTGGTGGCTATTTTTACCCTCTGTGAAATACTTTTTTGATGTGTGAGCTTACTATAGAGGTGGCATTCGATTTTTAAATTGGCTTTGGGCAGTTGAATTTGACACCGCATACATGGCAATCTTTTGTCTTCATTTGCTTTGTGTCCAAACTGAACTGCGATGTTGGGTCGAGTAATCTAATTTCTGTGGAGAATAATAGTTTCAAACTCTTACGGTTGGTTTGGATAAATTTGCATTATCTGGACTCTTTCACCTTAGGGATATTACTTTCACGTACATTGTGTAAGCAGTAGAACACTGGTTCTAGTGAAGTGTGCCAGAACTCTCTTTCAACTGCCAATGCTTACCAGTATGCTTTGCGCTGTGTCAGGAGTGGGACTTTGCCAAGGGTTACACTCACACTGCCCACTCAGGCCAAAGCATTTCAAGCCGAATGGAAACAGCTGAATGTTGTGGTCTCCTGCCCGTTTTTTCTCTCTCTCTGAAAGCACTGTTTAGAGAAGGACACACACCATAAAATGCCCTGTGGTAACCTAACAGAGCACCCTATGTTAACCTGTATGTTAAAAGTGTCCTAATGTCCATTCAGTATATTAGGATATTGTTGTGTGATGCGGTCTGCACCACTTTGTATTCCCGTTCACAGGTGCGTAGCCATAGCTGTGTAGAAACCAGATTATTTTTTCAGTGTGCACACAGAACGGGCAGCAAGTGAACTGTGAGTAGATATTTGCTGAATTTGACAAAGTGTATTACCATACAATTGCTAGCTATAACGTATTTGTTTTACTGTTACTACTGTTAGGGGAGAAATGGCCCTAATGTGGCATAAAGGTTGCTATTGAGCAAGGCTCAGAAAGCTAGAGGAGTAACATAAAAGATAAATAAAGATAACAGATTAATGCTCGACTCAAAGAAAAATCCACCTAACAAATGCTTGAAAGTAGGCACTTGAAAGCATTTTAAGGAGTCCATTATTACATTTAGTCTCTTAACAAAGTTGAAATCAGGACAGCAATAAGGCAGATTGCAACTAACAAACTATTCCGCCTGTACAACATGCTATATACACCCTGTACTTTACACGTGAGGAATTTGACTGAGGTGTGAAATGCGTCAACAACTGTCAGTGTGTCAGAATTGGCCCCATGTGTGACATCATTTCAGGACTGTAACCAATCATCTTTGACTTATTCTGCTACTCCCAGTCTAATAGTCAATCAGGTTAGGGCTAGTTAAAAAGAAAATTGCAACACCAACTGAAAAAGAATCATCAGCTGGATGGGAGCTTTTAAATGGGAACATTTAATGAATTGGGGCCTTAAATGTACAGCTTACTGTAGTTATACTTATAGTAAAGTAGGTCATTGGCTGTACGATAATATTTACTTGGTGTAGAATGTGAATTATTGAATTGATTATCTTTTTTTTCTCTCTTAGTGTGTGGGGGAGGAGAATTGGGTGGATAGCCGAACAGTTTATATTGGACATAAAGAACCACCTCCGGGCGCAGAAGCTTACATCCCTCAGCGTTACCCTGACAACCGCATCGTTTCCTCCAAGGTGTGTGAACCAGCGCAAACACAATGGCAGCCATAGAAGCTGGAGTCAATGGCGTGACAGTGTTAATCATAAGTGTCAAACACAGTTGCCCAAGCATACACTAGGCAGTGTTTTGAGGACTGTGTCATAAATCTTCTACACCCATTCATGTCGAATTCAAGCAAGCTGTGCCTTATCCTTAGCCTTGTGATACCATCCTGAACTTGTAAGCTACAGTTTGACTTCGGTGCCAGTATCAGTCTGGAACCCCGCAATTCAAAAGCAATTGTCATAAAGGTGGTACTAATACATGTCAATCAAACTTCCTTAGCTATAGTATGATTGGACTACCTACCTTTATCTTACCCAATCACAATGTTTAAAATCCGCTGGAATTAAAACGTACCACATACGCTGATGTCATCATCTTGGGTATCATTTTGTTGCTATTTTAAATAATGTATGTGTGTTGGTGTGGGTCTTTTTTATTTTATTTACACCTCCCACAGTATACCTTCTGGAGCTTCATTCCCAAGAACTTGTTTGAACAGTTCAGAAGAATCGCAAACTTCTACTTTTTGGTAATTTTTCTGGTCCAGGTAATGTTACCATGACAACACGACAGTAATACAATCTTGTCTTCCTTTCTGTCTGCCCAATAAACAAATGGCAGGATCCATTGAATGCTCTGTCATCTATACTGTACATCTGTAGCACTGATCCATGGCATTCTTTTAAGGCTGATGAAGTGGAATTAATCAATTTGCACAGTTTCTACTGTAAATTCAACAGAACTAATCCTTACGTCGGATAAAGGTTAAATACTGTCACACTTCTTTGCAGCATCAGTAGCGTCACTGTTTTGTGTTTTCCCTGACATTTCACAGAAACTACTCCATGAAGCACTAGAAAGTCGATTTTAGGTTGATAACAAACCTGCTGCATTAAAATGCTATTTGAGTGTGTGTGCACTGAGGTAATTTCTCATGCACGCACATTTATTTTTACTGCTACAGTATAACACTATTTAGTTAATGATGTTTTATTAAAGGTAAATATGCTGCATCTTTAATAAAGATGAGACGTGAATAATGAATGATTCTCTGGCCCGCTAACTGATCTTGCAAGCCCTTGGTGTGCCCACCCTCTTGTTGAGGGGGACAGAACCGTGGCGGGGAGCCCTGTTCCCTCTCTGCACTACTTCCAACCCTCGTCCCTCTGTCTTCCAGCTCATCATCGACACGCCCACCAGCCCGGTCACCAGCGGACTGCCGCTGCTCTTTGTCATCACTGTCACTGCCGTGAAACAGGTAGGGCGGCACACATACGCGCTTCTAGGAAACCACGCCTGCCGTATAACAGACACACTTAGGAGTGTCCCACCCTAGGCCTCTATTGTGTACGCACGCACACGCACACACACACACACACATGCACACACATCCTGGATCCTACCGTAGATGCTATAGTAGACCCGCCATTGAACATGTCTGTTGATGTGGTAAATGTGGTCATGAATGGCCTCCTCTGTTAATCGCTGTAGCCTCAACCCACTCTGTGTGTGTGTGTGTGTGTGTGGGGTGGGGGGGGTACAAGCTATAATGTATAATGTGGCCTTCTCCAGTGTCTGTGACAGATGGTGCACTCCCAGTTAAGGAAGCCTGCTCCTTATTTGGGGCATTAATCTCAAACTGATCTGTAGTCGTACTTTTATGTGCATGACTCTCGCCCCCGCCCCCGCCCCCCCTCCCCTCTCTCTCTCCCTCCCTCTCTCTCTCTCTGTCTCCCTCTGTCACATTGCTGTGCCCACCTTCCTCCCACCCCCCTTATTAATAATCTATATTCCCTTTGTCTGGCTCCTGCCCCTTCCCCCGCCCCTCCCCGTGTCTCTGCGCTGCCTGTCTCCCAGGGCTACGAGGACTGGCTCAGGCACAAGGCCGACTGCTCCATGAACGAGTGTCTGGTGGAGGTGGTTCAGCGCGGCGCTGCGGCCAGGACACAGAGCCACAAGCTGCGGGTGAGGAGCAGGGCACCGCTGTGCTGGCTGTCTCTCTGTCCTCCTGTCTTTCTCTCTGTCCTCCTGTCTGTCTCTCTGTCCTCCTGTCCCTCTCTCTGTCTTGTCTCTGTCTGTCCTTCTGTCTGTCTCCCTGTCCTCCTGTCTGTCTCTCTGTCCTGTCTCTCTCTGTCCTCCTGTCCCTCTCTCTGTCCTGTCTCTCTCTGTCCTCCTGTCTGTCTCTCTGTCCTCTCTGTCTCTATCTCTGTACTGCTGTCTTTCTTGCCTGCCCTGGTCTCTCTCTCTCTCTTTCTCTCTCTCTCTCTCTCTCTCTCTCCTGTCCCTTTGTTGCTTGTTCATGCTTGCTCTCTCTCCTTCTATACTGTCTCTCCTCCTATGCACTACTACTGCCCATTAGACTGCAGGCTGTGGCAGAGCGGCACCGTGTTGGCATGGCAGCCTGATGTATTCCACTAGTTAGCATAATACACATAGTAAAGCGCTGCCTCGTTTCAGTCCATAAAACTATCTAGTGCTGAGGCAGCCACTGTTCCATCTTGTCTAATAATTATAATCATTAGTCTGTCTAACCCCACCTCTGGATGTTAAGCTTCTACGGGGATGAGATGGAGGGGGTTGGGTGTCGCCGGCGATATTCTACAATTTTCTGCTACTCTTGTGCGTGTGTGTTTTTGTAACTTGTGTAAACTGGACCCGATGTTCAAGTAGTGATCACCCTGCTGGGAGCATTTCTAACGGAATTAAATTAGCTAGATTGCATTAATTAGGCATTGTCTGATGATTATGTTTATATCAACCATTTCTTGGTGGAATACAACTATGATATATGCCATTAAAGTGCCATTAAAGTGATATGAAAAATGGGTATCATGTTATACATCTCTTCACGGTAATGGAACAAACTACTCATTCCATGATAGAGGTATTTGACTGTCGCCCATCCCCACATTGTAATAGCTGGTTGTGTTAGTTTAGATGTCACCGCGTCACACCTGGTAATGGTTTATTCTTGGGTTCTTTCACAGCCGGTTTACAGTAAGCCTGCCATCGACCCTCTATGCTGTTCTTTGTCATCCTGATGCAACAGCTGACCGGCTGTCACTACAATGGAGAGACTGAGGTTGCATTCAGATGATGCTGTATGTACGGAGCACTCTCAATGATGGGAGAATATCCACAGATGAGCCAGAATATCATGTACACCTATCAATGTACTGTATCTGCCAATGGGCTGACCAGTTGCTAACTGGTGTTGCCCTCTCGGCAACTATTGCATCCTAACCGTCCTGGGAAGGGTGGATTGTTCCCTCTGTGGTCCCTCCCTTCCCAAGGTTTCTTCTTTTTTACCCATGTGGTGTTTTTCAGACGTTTATCCTTGCCTGGGAAGAGATGCAGTTTTAAAGGATTGTCGTTTGTTTCCATGTGAAATTTGGGCCTGGCCACTGTAATGTGATTATGGGCCGTATAAATAAACTTGACTACTTCTGGCTGGTCATAATGGGCTAGCATGGCTCAGTATCTTTCTGTAACCATCGGTCAAAACTACAGTAAACGTTCTGTTGGTTTTCTGCCCTCGCGCATCGATGAGCCTTTGGCGGCCATCGTGTCGATGCACTGTGATTTGCCCCTCCTCCCTCCCCTTCTCCCGCCCCTCCCCCCGCCTACTGCTACTGACCACTGCTGGCCGAGAGCTCAGCACGAGCCATGCCATCTCCAAGGCGACCCCGTCATCCTGCCTCACTGATGACCACGAGCACAGGCTCCTGGCGTAATGTCCAATGCAGTATATCGCAGGCGTCGTCGTTTACGTGACGACTGAGGGCTGGTGATGTTCTGGCTTGTCGGTGCGTGTGTCGAGACGCAGCCATGCCACGACGCAACTCTGTGGTCTGTGGCAGTTGGGGGTCGTCCCACAGGCTGTAGTGGCTTTCGCTTAAAGGAAGGGCGACGTGTGGAAAGGCATTGCTGCATCCATGAATCTCTCCGCTTTGACCCGGACAGTGGGCAGAGGCAGGGCTGGTATGATGCCAGCCCTCTGGTGTCTACAACATCGTGTTTTATGGCGGTGCACCAGCGAGGGCGCCTGTAATAGGTCCCTGGCTGCGCTGCTGATTTCCTCCCGCCCCTGCCAAGCGCACGGGGAGCGAGTGGAGAGTGCGTACTGTACAGGGCCAGCTTTGGTATTGCAGCCTCGATACCGCTGGCCAGCCTGACAGGTGACGGAGCAGAGTGCCGGTTTGTGTTGCCATAGCGATACAGGCGACTGAGTTATCATTGGCCAGGCAGCGCGTTCTAGAAAAGACACACCGCCGTCTCTCTCTCTCTCTCTCTCTCTCGGTCTCTCTCTCATTCTCTTTCTCTCTCTCTCTCTCTTGGTCTCTCTCTCATTCTCTTTCTCTCTCTCTCTCTCATTCTCTCTCACACACTCAGTCTCTCTTGCTCATTCTCTCTCATTCTCTCTCTCTCAGTCTCTCTTGCTCATTCTCTCTCTCATTCTCTCTCTCAGTCTTTCTCTCATTCTCTCTCTCTCTCATTCTCTCTAGCTCTCTATCACTATCTATCTATCTATCTATCTATCTATCTATCTATCTATCTATCTATCTATATATCTATATATCTATCTATCTATCTATCTATCTATCTACAGTATCTCTATCTAGGATGTTGTGCACCAACATTTCTCTATGCCTCAGATCAAGCAGGTGGGATTAGAGTGAGAATTGGGAGCAGGAATAATGATGGATAAATGAATCACGGAAAGTCAGAGAGAGAGAGAGTGTGTGTGTGTGTGTGTATGGTCACCACGGAGATGGGATTTAACGGCGGCGTAAGCTGCTCCACTCGCATAATCTCTTATGCAACCACCCAGTCCCTTTTGGGTGGAGTAGAACCGGAAAGAACGGTGAAACGACTGTGAAATGCCCCGTCCGTTATTGACGTGTGTGTGTGTGTGTGGATGTGTGTCCTGCCAGGTTGGGGATGTTGTCATGGTGAGGGAGGATGAGACATTCCCCTGTGACCTCATCCTGCTCTCCTCCAGCCGCGACGACGGCACCTGCTACGTCACCACCGCCAGCCTGGATGGAGAGTCCAGTCACAAGGTGGCAGCACGCACACGGACATGTGCACACACACACACACACACACACACACACACACACACACCTCAGCTACTATAGACTGCAGAAGTAATGGGTTTTTGTTTTTTTTTGTTCCCTGAAATAAACCAGGCTCTGTGCTACGGTCACATTACCCTGCTATTTAGACACTGAGCCATCGGGCTGTGTTTTTCAGAAAGCTTGGGAAACCAAGTGATCGAGCTGAAAGGCCAAACAAACAGTCTTCTAATTAGTAGCTGTGAGTGACATTTTCCTGTGTTATCTTCTTGTTCCTCTCCCGTGGCTTTCTGTCCCAGACATATTACGCTGTACCAGATACTATGGCCTTTAGAACGGAGCGGGAGGTGGATTCTTTACATGCTACTATTGAATGTGAACAGCCACAGCCTGACCTGTACAAGTGAGTGTGACAGCCTCATAGAGGCTTGTCTGTTTATGTTATTACATACACACACACACACACACTTTACTGTGAGCTCAAATGACCTGGTTGTGCATTTTTATCCCCCTAGGTTTGTGGGACGCATTTACATTTATAAGGACAGAGAAGAACCTGTGGCTAGGTGGGTATTTTCAGTGTCATGGCTAATGATGGCTCTTGTCCAATCGCAAGAGGTAAAAACGGTAATTTTGTAGGACAAGGCTAATGAAGGATTGTGGTTCCTGTGATTTCCTTCCTGCAGGCCGCTTGGGGCTGAAAACCTGCTCCTCAGAGGAGCTACCTTGAAGAACACTAAACATATTTATGGTAAAACCGTGTGGAATAACACTAAGCCTTTTCACACATGCACACCAGTATGTAGATTGGTGGAGAGAGAGATACTATAGGCTTGTGCCAATGTTGACATGGTAACCCCCCTCCCCCTTTTTTTTGTTTTGCTCTTCCTGCAGCTGTTGCAATTTACACTGGCATGGAGACCAAGATGGCACTTAATTACCAGTCCAAGTCTCAGAAGCGCTCTGCTGTTGAAAAGTACGAATGCCCTCTCCACTGGCTAGAGTCTGTAATTTACATTTGCGGTTCTGTAAACAGCCGTTACCGCAGGAACCAGGCTATTTCCTGGTGGCTGTTGGCCCATCCAGCTCCCTCTTGCTGTCTCTCCTGGCAGGTCCATGAATGCCTTCCTGGTCGTCTACCTGTGCATCCTGATCAGTAAGGCGCTGATCAATACGGTGCTGAAGTACGCCTGGCAGTGGTCCCCTGACCGCGACGAGCCCTGGTACAACCAGCGGACGGAGAGCGAGCGCCAGAGACACGTGGTCAGTGCACACTGGGGGCACATCTCTTTCAACTGCATGGCTGTTGGTGGAGGCTGTTCTCCAGTGTCTGTAGCCAGTAGCCTGACCAGGCTGGTTGTAATTTGACAGAGGGAAACACATGTATTTATTTATGTGTTTGTTTCTTTATTTCTTTCTTTCTTTTTATATATATATATATATATATATATATATATATTTATTTATTTATTTATTTATTTATACAATTAACTTTTTAGAATTCTTAAAAA
>JAODUG010003273.1:0-11399 GCA_027564795.1 Aphredoderus sayanus | reverse complement strand
AGGCGCTAAACCTAATTCTACAGCTTACACAGACATATGATGTGCACTGCTGGCACAACAAGGTATGTGTTTGAAACAGGAGGGTTAAAAGGCACATAAAACAACACAAATAGATAAATAAATCATTAGTAAACCAATAAATATACACAGCAATCCCAATTAAAAAACACACAAAATCATACACAATCAGATGGCGCCCTCTGGTGGCAAAATGTCATATTTCTATCACGAGGGTTAAAACAAATTAGCCTAAACATGTAAATTATGTAATAGGTATGTATATACTGCGCTTGTGAGATAACAGATATCTCAAATAGATTATTGGCTAAATTAATGTAGGCTATACTGGTTGCTGGAGGTAGGGGGTCGGACATGCTGTATTACTGTAGCAAGCAGCATAATGTAGGCTAGCCGGCAGATCAGCCGAACCGAACCTCATCTATTGTAGTAGGCAAACAGTGTAAATAAAGAAATAAAGGCGAGGACAGCTGGTAATGTAGACATCATGCTGATGATTTATGTTTAAACAGCATTTAACGGAAAGGCTAGCTAAACAAAACCACTATAAAAAAAAGTCGACCTCCTTTACTGTGTACAGTACTGTACCGTACAGTAACTGGCTCCAAGTCCAAGTTATTATTTTCCAAGCAAAAACTGAGATACTGTACTGTACGACACAGCAAAAATACTGGGTTTACCTGACGACTATACCCTATAAATAGTCCACCTTCTGTCGATAATAATAACACTGTGTACAGTACCTATGAATAGAAAACACATTCAAGTCAGCTAGGACTAGGCTTTATATAATGAGCATTGCATCCATGCCAGTGTGAGCCTACTATACAGTAAGTAGGGTTGTAATGTAGCCTAATCTTTCCTCTTGCTGTCAAGCAGACACTAACGTTAATCGAGATTAGTTATCACATATTTAATTATAAGTTGCAAATGTCTTACTTTTAAACAGGAACGCCAACAGTATACCTTGCTCAGAAAAGAACGTAGTACTAGTGACTAGATGTATCCTCTGACCCAGCCCATAACGACGTCACACGACCAAAACACTAATAGCCTACGCGAAAACATGTGATTATAGATGTAGTGCCGGATTTGTTACCCCAGCCAAATCCATCATTTGTTTCTATAAAATTGGGATTTAATGTCAACGACGTTTAGCGACTTATTCAATTGTGTTGACAATTCAGAGGAGTAGCCTAAGAAAAGCAATACATTCGACGGGGGAACACTGTGATTCAATATGCGCACAGTAAAATGCGGACGCAATGGGAGTTGGAAAAATATGTGACATGTAGGCCTGTCAAATATTACAAACAAATATAAATACATAAAATAATTTTAATTCAAATCCAATGTGCAAGACATGAGTTTGTTTGTAAAAACACTGATGAACACCACATGAGCCAAAAAACCATTGTGAATAGATACAATGTTCTCCTCATATTAATATATAGGCTACCATGATGAATTTGAGACATTTTAGCAATAGCAAAAATAGGGTAAAAGGTTACAATGCCAAAACTCTGGGAATAAAATGACTTTATTACTAAAAATAATGGCTTTCTTACTAAAACATGTGAATACCAGTCTTGTGTAAATGTCTAATTCAATTTATGAACCCACATGGAGAGTGTAGGATTCTGCAGGCCACCAGGGGGCAATAGTGCTCTAGTGAGATTTAGGTCATGTGGGCGGTCCCAGAACAGGCCAGTGGCAATCGATGAGGGCTTCATATAACTCCTCGCTCTCCTCTATAAAGAGCCTGTTGGCTTCTTCGATGTCCAGCTCTACTGAGGGCTCTGCCGGACAGACAGACCAGAAAACAAAAACAAAAACAAAACAAAACAAAAAAACAAAAAAACAAAACAGATGGGTGTCAAAAGAGAATCAGTGCTTTACAAGAAATTATAAACTGCACAACATACAAACTGAACACATCCATCGGCGACAAAAGCAGTAAAGTAAAACTGACAATATGGACATCTGATTAAAAATGCTACATCGATCAAGAACTAGAAAATACGGCTATTAAACAGGACTCACCCTCTAGACTGTGATCTTCGTCTTCTTTATATGGCTGAATAAACAAGTTTAACCATGTGAGAATATGGTTAAAAGAAGAAAAGATAAATAATTGCATGTAACATTTAAAAAGTAGAGTCAGTGACTGTATGCTAATATACTTTTTGTCAAATTTAACAAATATCTCATCACATTCCGCTAAAGCTACCTGTTCTCTGTGCATGCAAAAAATTATAAATCGAGTGTTTCTACACAGCCCAACTGGCTCTGTAAACAAAGTGGTGCAGACCGCACCACACAACACTATCCCAGCATTGGCAATGCATGTCAAATATGGAAGGCGGAGCTTCTGAGGGAGCAACCTACGGCAGTGAAGGGAGAGGTGTTTCTGTTTTGATCAACTCCAATAATCTTTCTACAAAATGGCTGATTACACCTTTAATGTTTATATTTTTACAGTGCCTGCTCCATTGCTTGTTTATGTACGTAATACACTATAAATACCTGCCTGTTTAATTGAACAAACACTATACAGGTGCTTTGTTACGACTGGACAGACTATTAGGCTACTAGGTATTAACCCTGCTGTTGAAATAAATGCACACAGCACTTACACTAAAGAGAACGACACAATCAGACACAATCAGATGGCGCCATCGTCTGGTATTACAAGATAGTGCGTTTGAAACAGGAGGGAGACGGGAGGGTTAGGAACCATATCAAAAATACTAATGACAAGCTTATGACAGATCTTACCTGATTACCATAATCATACTGCTCATAGCTGCAGCTGCTGTATGCACCTGTGTTCTGGTCATAACCCCACTTCAAGCAGTAATTGGCCCACTCTTGATAGTACTGGTCAGCACTGTAGGAATACTGCTGATGATACGGGTTGTCAAAATAGTCGTCCCTGCAGGGAAATGTGTGTCACATTTAGTCAGTGTTCGATCTAAATGGCTGCTGTAATAAAGAAAATGGCAGAGTCTAAATCCAGCTCCACTGTGATAGTATCTCACTATATACTGTAACTACAGTATTCTCAAAATATACATTCTCTATACCACGCCAGATACCTGTTCTCACCCTGCCTTCCATAAGTGGCACGATTAAGCTTGAACCTTCTCGGCTGTCAATAAAAAAACAGCGTTGTATTTACAACGTGTAACTTTTAACGCTTGCTCTGAAGGAGAGAATACTGGAATAGGCGGGCTGTCAACATGTGGCAGCGCAATGTACCGGCGACGCTCCTGGTAAAGGTTTTCCGTTGGCTTTCCTCAGGCACCTCTCGGCTGTTGCCTCGTCTGCGAGCTCAACGAAGCAGTACCCAGATGCCCCCCTGAACAACACAATACAAACTGAAATAAAAATACTCTCAAAGTTTTGCATTGGTCAGTTTCATGAACTACATGTGAATTACAGAGGTTATTTGACAATCTATCGTTGTGCTCTCTTACCAGTGTGCTTTGTTGCGGATGATTCTTACCCCGACTACTAACTCTCCCAGGGTGGCAAATGCCCGAGATATGAACTTCTCATCCATGTAGGGCTCCAACTGCCAAAAAAACAGCTGTCAGTACAAGAAAATACACAAGGCAAAACGCTTTTTATGACAACATGAAATACAACTGATCAGCATTGATTGAGGAAACCAATTAACAAGAATTTATGGAAAATGAAACGTAAACTATAGTGTCTCCACAGTATCAACCTGAGACATTTAAATTTAAATTGCTGTGATGATAGTGAACGGTATGTGTGTGTACGTGTGTGCGTGTGTGTGTGTGTGCGTGCGTGCATGTGTGTGTGTGCGTGCATGTGTGTGTGTGGTGGCCAGGTGGCGGCTGATGGGGGGCGGGGGACTGGGGTTTTCTGTTTATTTGTGGTGCATTTGCACAGAAGGAATTTCACTTTTTTTTAGTACTAAAATTGAAGAAGTCGAAGTAGCTATACTGGACATGCAAGTATTTGCATTAGCGTATGCGAGTAATGCATCTATAGCCTAATATATTTTAATTCCCAATATACATAATTAAACCAACGTACACTAGTGAAACATCAGCATTAAAGAGAAAATCAATTAATAATCATTAGAGCTTGCGAAGAAGATATGAATAAATAAAACTCGTAGATTAAACTATCGTTAGCTGTAGTTGTAAGGCTACAGGAATTTAGCTATCAACTTGTTCCATGATCTCTTGCTATTATTTTATTAGGCATAAAAATATACTGAGACACAACTAGATACTGAGGATATATGACACAAATACATACATTGCCCATCCATAAGCAACTCATTTTGTTCTGAAATAAACTGCAGCAACTGCACTCAGTCCACAGACAGAGCATACTGGAAATACGTCTGCGCTGCTAGTACTAACACATCCGGTTATTTTTCAGTATACTGGTACCGACAATTATAGACATCTGTAAAGACGTTTAATATGCCGCTGGTTTGCACAAGTAGGTTATTAGGATTACAGACCATTCGTCTTCTCTCCACGGTTGTGTGAACAGAAAATTAAACACATTTTGAAACCATCAGGGGTTATTTAAACAGTTGAAATAGATCATTGGCACAATTTGGCAGATTATTTTTAAGCCTATACACAAGATTTTTAATATAAAATACTTATATGGTGGCCTCCAATCGCATGCCTTTTCACCTCTTAACTCACCTAATAATAAAACACGATAAAATGTCATAATTGTAATAAAATGACTGACTGAATATTTATAAATCAATTTTAAACATGACCTCATCCCCCATCCCTTATTTTGAAGGGGACGGTGTGTATGTCTTCCTCAAGCTCGGGTCCTCTACCACAGGCATGGGAGGTTTAAGGGTTGTGTGCAGTATCTCAGATGTTCCTGGGACTGCACTCTTCTGGACAGAGACCACGGATGTTGCACCTGGAATCTGCTGGTGCCACTCTCAAAGCTTAAGGGGTAACAGCCACTATAGGCCTCCTACTGGGACCACGCCTGTATCTTATACACACTCTGCTACTATGTTCTGGACTGTCTCAAGGGCGTCTTTGCACAGCCTGCACATTGGGTCTTATCTGTTGTAATAGATCCTTGCCTCCATGGCCTTTTGTAGCCACTGGCAGGTTGTCTTGATGTCAGCATCTTCCTCTATTTGCTGTAATTGACGATGATACATCCCATGGAGGGGCGTGGCCTCTTCCTCCTCATCCTCCATTCCTTCCACTGCCTGTGGCAATAATTTAGCAGTTCAGCCTGGGGGGCCATGTTCCTGATGCATTCATGGATGTTTCTTGTTTCATCCTGCATAGTGTCTAGGACACTCAATCATTTTGTTTATTATTATTATTATTTTTTTATTTTTTTTTATTTTTTTTTTATTATCATTTATATTACAAAGTGTAGTTTTTAGTAAGTAACTCGTTTAGTAAGAGGTTCCTAAATGAATAGTGGAAAGGGAGAGAAGAGTGAGTGCCTGAGGTACACTTATGCAGTAGAATACCTTTATGTGGTCCCACCACTAGAGGGCGGTGTGTATCCCTAGTCATAGTCTAGGGCACCAGCCGGAAGTGAAGACATCCCAGTAAAAGATGGAGGCGGCGGTGTTCATTCTGTCCCTGGTGGACTGCTGCGCTCTGATTTTTCTCTCAGTTTACTTCGTATCCTTTTCTACCGCGTGTCTTGAGCCGCATTACGGAGGTGTCTGTAATAACTAATTAGTGTAGCTTCTAACATGATTAAATCGATCAATTTAATGTGTTTTATTCGCTAATTCTGCGGCTAGTAGCCGGCTAGCCGCCCAGCTTTTACCAGTGGTCCAGTGAGCAAAACGAGATAAGCTTTGCGCTTTGTTTTGTTATGGTGTGGTGGTGTAATGACATATGTCAAGACTTTTCAACAGTTCTATAATTAAAGGTGTTGTTGGCATGGTAAGTCTGCTCTAGCACATAAGGTTTTTATCACTGTTGTGTGCGACGCCTTGACCTGTTGCACAGATCATCACCCTGTCCGACCTGGAATGTGATTACATAAACGCCCGAGCCTGTTGCTCCAAGCTCAACAAGGTGCGTCCCTCGCTAACGTAGTAACGTAGATACGTACTATTATTGGGGACGCCCGCATGTTTTTGCTGTGGTTGTTTTTTTTCTTCTTCTAGTGGGTGATTCCAGAGCTGGTGGGCCAGGGCTTGACGACTGTGTTGATGTTGGTGTCCATGCACTGGTTTGTCTTCTTGCTCAACCTGCCTGTTGCAGTCTGGAATATCTACAGGCGAGTCCCTCACACAATACAGTAGATTACGTTGTTCACCAGGCATGGCGCTATAGCTCTTCTTGTTTTTGTCTGCGGTGGTTGGACTGTGTTCCCTGAGCATAACTTTACCTGCAGGAATGTAAAGGTCCCGATGGGGAACATGGGAGTCTTCGACCCGACGGAGATCCACAACCGTGGTCAGCTGAAGACCCACATGAAGGAAGCGATGATAAAGCTGGGCTTCCACTTGCTCTGCTTCTTCATCTACCTGTACAGGTATGGGACGTCTTTGTGTGTTGATGTAGCGTGTAATGCAACCTTGTGTTCTGCTCTATTTATTTTGCTGATGTTACACCCACATTTCCCAGCGTGGAAAACGGTTCAACTTCAGTTTTCTAAAAAACATTTGAAGCACCCAAGGTGATATATTTAAAGCCTTGAATTACACTTGGCTATTGGCTGAAACATGTAGGCATTTTTATAGTTGTTACCATAACTGTCTATCTGTGTAGTTAAAGGATAAAAATAGTTATATCTGCATATTCAGTTTAATTAACACACTTAATAAGATAACTCATTTATGTGTGTGTGTGTGTGTGTTCCTTTACAGCATGATTCTGGCTCTGATCAACGACTGACGCCTATGGGAAGCTCTTTAACCCCAAGGTGCCAAATGCCAACCGCTTGGGCTTACTTGTTTTCGGGTCCCGTATGTGTGACACGTTTAAGAACACTGCTACTCAACAGTGTTGACTTGCAGTTCACTTAGTTCCTACTGATGTACGTATGAAACGGGGTTGGGGTGAGTCTGGAATCAGCCATGGTGTTCTTAAAGGTTTTTCTCATACGATCTCCGATCCAGTCTGGATTTTAGGTTATCACTCCAGTCAATGACCCCACCTGCTGGTGTAGATGCTGAATTGCAGTGGTCTCATATTGCCCAGGGGTGTGAGTGTGTGTGAGAGAGAGCGAGAGCGAGCAAGAGAGCACTGTGTGTGAATGAATGTGTGGGCTGGTACTGCTCAACTGGGCTAAATTGATGTTTATCATCGCACTGACTTGGCTACGACTTGGCCCTCTCCTGTGAGCCAGCATCACCACATCTGTTCAGCATGTCAAAGCAAATGTTAGTGGATCTCTGTTGTTTTAACTCATGGTGCAAAAATTCACATAGCTACTGCTGTATGTTGGGGTTCAATTATCTCTGAAATCAAGCCTGTAGATTTTTCTGCCGACTAAGCCATTTGTGCATATCCAAATTGTATCTTTGAAAACATCTAAGAGTGATAATTATGTGACTCCTGCCTTGCACTACTCTTGTTTTGATTTGTACTGAATTACCTTTTAACAATAATTGTCGAAGATGTGTCATTAAGTGCTGGATCATACTTTTGTTTAGGTAAAAAAAATGTTTGTAGAGCACAGGTGTTCACAAAGTTTTCTGCATTCCAGCATTGTCGGCAGTGCAGTGTTAGTTTCTCTGGAGGAAATCACCAGGATGATTGAATGAATGCAGGCCGATGGGGAACAAAGTTAATCTTAGTTCTTCAGTGTTGTGAGAAGGGTGTTGGAGTCACACATACACGTTACTGTCTGAAGGGTTTTATTTTTCTGTTTTGAGATGTGGATTTTTGTAAATAAAAGTAAAATGAAATCTGGTGCTTTTGTTCAGTGCTAACTAGAATGAATTGCATGGTAATATAGTGCAGTGGTTCCCAACCTTCTTTGAACTGACCCCCTCCACAATGTCGTCCAAGCTCAAGTTATGTGATCACACACGAGCAGAATCTGAGATGGTAATACATATTTTCATGTACAAATTGAAAAATAAACTAGATACTGAAGAGATTCTGTGGTTCTCCAGGGATTCCCCAGTCTAGTGCTTCAGACAAGAGAGGCAAGCAAACCTTTCAATTCTGTCTAGTATATCCAACTTGTGACCAGTCAGCATTGTGCTGGCAGCTACGGGCGGGGTTCAGGTGTGACGAAAGTGAAAGCGACTCGAAAACACCAACTGCTCTTACAGATAAGACAGATGGTTCATCCAGTCACCTGGCTAGTATTGTTTGAAAGCAATATTGTCTTGAACCACCAGATGGCACCATCGGACTATATGACTGTATGATTCTTTTTGTCATTGCTGTGTGGATTTATTTCTTTTTGTGCCTTTTAACCCTCCTCTTGTCCTCGGGTTTCAAACACGCATCTTTTTGTGCCAGCAGTGCACATCATACAGTATGTCTGTAAGCTGTAGAATTGGGTTTAGTGCCTTCCATCTGCAACAAAGAGCTAGTGATTTGGGTCAGTTTGACCTGGAGGACATCATGAGCGTTAAAACAGTTTTAATGGACGGCTCCCCAGGTGGTTGTGTGCATAGAACTATGTTCTGTGCACGTAACAAACTTCTGGCGTGTGAGGTAGGTATTCCCAACTACAGACATACAATTAAATTGTTAAGTACATTTCATATACTTTTCATTATGAACACATTTTAAGTGATAATGCAAACACTTAAACTTTTAAAACCCTGAATGCTTTATTGAAAATATGCATACATAACACATCTCCTACAGTACATAACAGTACAATCACTTTGTAATAACACATTTAAATGTAAAATGATTCTTTGCAAAAATCTGGCTGCAAACATCGTTTATACTTCGCCAACAAACCTTACAGCGAGGAGGAGAAGCATGAGAAGCCCCGACAACACTCATAAGTAAATACATTTGCATAAGCGGAACCCAGAAGAGCACAAGTGTTAGTGTCGGCATCTAATGTGTGTACAATTGCAGTGTAGGCGTTTTAACAGGTGGTGGCATGGCTGATTGGGATCAGCTCGTCTGCTGTGAGCAAGCATACACAAGTCTCTTCACACATGCCGTAACATACAAATATACAGCACACGCTACGTACAACATTTCAGGCAGGATCTTCATTTGGACGTCTTCTTGATAGAAACACTTTATACAAATGTATAGCCATATGATGTGTACAACTGTGTTACGCAATCAGTAATAGTAAAATGGTCAAATTCCACACACACAAAAAAAGTAAATAACTTCAAATGAATGCAGCAATACATAAAAAAGAAGGTAAAACACAAATAGAAAAATCCACAGTAACGGCAAAAGACATGTGATACTTAGTTCTGAACGCAGTCAGGAAAACACCACTTCTGTGTTAATCATAAGGTCTATAGAGCTCACTATAGCTGGGTCACACACACATGCGCACAAGTATCAAGGAAACCTGTGGCGTAACAGCAGAGTCATATTTTCAACTCTTCACTGCGACCCTTTGTCCTGTCAGCTGTATCATCCAAATGGTTAAATGAGCAGAAAAAGACAGTCAAATGTACCTTGTAAAAAAATTAAATAAAAAGCGAGTTGACCAACTGAAGCATTTCCAATATTCTCTGAAGTGGGCATGACATCCCTTAATTCTGTTATAAAATTTGCTGCAATTAAAATCTGAATGAGGTTCAACAAGTGAAAAATATAAATATATATTATATATATATATATATATTGAAGTATATTGAATAAATGACGGTGGTGGTTTGGAGGCAGTGCTGAACCTAAAACATCACAGGTGGAGGAGCATGTTGACAGCGTATGACTAACGGACTTGCGGTAATAAATAGTATTGTAGCTGAAGGCTGCAGTAAGCATTCCCCCCCTCCCCCCTCCCCCCTCCCCCCTCCCCAAATTAAAGCAGACATTAATGTTCGTCTCTTAACTTCAGGTCGTGTCCAGATCACCTTTCATCTAGATTACATTTTACACCCAACGTTTAAACCAAAACCACATCACGTTTCCCCCACCACAATACACACTGCAGGGCATGCCATCTTATGATATTTACTCCATAAAAAATTCACACAATGCGCCACTTTGTTTGTAACACCGTACTACGTTTTTGAGAAGCATACTGATGTAACAGATGCCTGTCGCTGTGTGTTTGGTTTTTAATGTCTTCCTAGTTGAACACAAAAGCAAACCGTGCCCCCCTCAAGTAGCTGCAGATTTGAAAAACACACAACAGGCCTAGTTTGTTGTGAATGTGGCTCTGAGCACCTACAGGTTTTGGTTTGGGTGATTGAAATGCAACGCATCTTGTGTGCATTAACACCTGAATATTAATGAGTTTTTGAGCCGTTTGTTGGTGACAATCTGGTCACCGAGGCTTGGGCTGAGTCTAGCCGTCCGTTGTCGAGCCGACCGGCACCAGCGGCCCAGCCTCCGGGAACCCAGCTTCTTCAAAAGGTTCAAAGGTCAAGGGTTTCTTTGCGTTGTTCAGTAAAAAGAGTCTTTAGTGTCTCGGTGCTCCCCGATTTCAGCAAGTACAAAGAGACCTCGGTCGCCGAGGTTACCATCAGCTGTCCATACTACTGCATTCTGGAAGAGACCGAGAGAGGAGCAGGATTAAAAGGTGTAGTCAGCGATGCTGTAGAAAGATTATTGATATTTTAACTCATCAGAAGAAAAACACCTCTCCCTTCAGTGCCATACACTGCTCCCTCAGAATACTAATGTTTATCTAAAACCAATAATCGATAAAGTAGTAGGATCTGTCCGTCAGCAGATCAGTGTGTATGGAGTGTCAGTAGCGTGCGTGTGTGTTGTATAACACACAATAAACAAGCAGTCAGTTGGCAGGCCTGAGGAGAGACATCATAGGTCTTTATAGCCACCAGGTGTGGTTGCTCAGGTGTGTGGCCTCAAATATAACTCAGCTCCACCTCTCAACCTCCTGGGTTGGAACGAGGAGGAAAGAATGGACAGCCAGGCCAACCAGGAGCCTGTCACACCCCCGCCCCCCACCCACCCCACACTCACCATTTAGCCCCTCGGCGTCTGGGACATCCAGGAAGGGCGCAGGCCCCCAGATGCGGACCGTGCCGTCGTCGGAGGCGCTGGCCAGCAGGCCTGGCAAAACGGGGTTCCAGCTCACACAGTTGATGGTGCGCGTGTGGCCAGTCAGCTCGGCGATGGGCAGCTCGCTGCGTCGGTGCCAGATGTAGACCTTGTGGTCTGCAGCAGGACGGTATTATCAGGGGGTTAGTGTATCGTCTACACAGGCCAGATGTAGACCTTGTGGTCTGCAGGAGGACGGTA
>JAODUG010003272.1:0-11402 GCA_027564795.1 Aphredoderus sayanus | reverse complement strand
ACAATTGAAAAACACACAAATCATACACAATCAGATGGCGCCGCCGTGTGGCTAAATACTATATTACAAGTACATTACGAGGGTTAAACATAAAGAAATATTTAAGAAATAAATAAATAAACGCACCAGTGACCATTCAAAAACACAGAAAATCATAGACTATCAGATGGTGCCCTCAGGTGGCATAATTCGATTAAATTAATGACATCACGAGGGTTAAATTATTTCATATTGCGTTTTTACCGGCTAAAACACTGATGACATTTCACCACTCAATCGCTAGATGGCAGCAGTGTATAGGCAAATAACACCAGGAAGTCAGGCTCAATCCCCAGCTCCGTAATAGCCTTCAGATGCCAAGCTTCTACATCCATAAATAACTTCAGCAAAGTTAAGTCCTTTCATCTCCTCATCCTGACGTCTCGCTTGGCTCGGCTGCCCTCACTTGAACTTTTGACCGGCCTGTAATTTGCAGAGTAAGCTATCCAATTTACAACACCTTCACAAGGACGCATGCTAACCGTTATTCATCACGCCTGCTGGCTAAGAGGGTGTGAGAGTGTTCTGATGGCTCACAGCCATCAGAAAATAAGCAATGTTTTGGTAACACTGAAATTACATATCATAAGAAAGCGTTTCAGAGTATGATGTTATGATGTCTTACATCTTTTGAATTGATTACAGTAGCCTATCTGATTTTACATTTTGAATTAAACTGATTGAAAAAAAATTATTAGTAGTAGGCTATCCCTATCCCTATACTACTAGGCCTAATATGGTTATTACTACTACTACTACTATTACTACTACTATAGGCTTACTACGACTACAAATAATAATAATAATAATTATAATAATAATAATAATAATAATAATAATAATAATAACATTAAAATATAGGCCTATTCTAGCCTACTTATTTCTTTTACTTATTTTCTAAAGCAACATGGGGACTTTGTGAGGCTATTACCTGTAGCCGTTGCCAGGAGAATGCCCTCTTTGTCCTCCTATCTCCTATGTTTTTGCTCACATGTGCTTTCACATGTATTGTATATTAGATGTAGTAATACATAATGTAATAATCAATAGGCTATATTGTCTGTCTGAAGACAGAAGTCGTAGCCTAAATGGAATGGTTTAGTTTTGCGGTAAAAAATAAGGTTGTTAACCTGAAGACATGTCACAGAAATGACATCTGTTGCAAGAAATAAAATGCTCAAATAACACATAACGGAGACCTGTTCGTTGACCTTTTTTCTAAGTTCGGTGATATATTTCTGCTGCTGGAAAAACTGTATTCATCTCCAACTGGTGGATTATGGAGTCTCTTGAGCAATTCCTTTACCTTAGAAGAATTAACCCGCTCCATTGGGTGGACAATGAGCATTCGTCAGCAGAGTGCGAAAGCTCTACAGCAGCCAACACCCCCATAATGGGAAACAATTACACACTCTGTGGTTTCTTGGGGTTACTTCTGATGGGACTGATTCAGCGAGGAAATGGCCATGTAATCATGTGTGCGTAATGCGCTAATGTTGCTTATTGCTCATTGAGTCGGATTCACACAGAGGATTGAGACGGCTTTTCACCTTTCCTATTAGTTTAATGGGGATGGGGGGTTGAGGGGGTCAAAACAAGTCTCTGAGCGTCACACTAAGCCCAGATGCAAACACATATGGTACACCACGTGTATAAAACGCACGCACTAACTATAGCTTTTTTTGTATCGTGCATTTGGTTAGGCTACAGATAAACCTGTCATCCCTTTGATTCTATTAAGGGGGTCATGAAATGATTTCAAGAATGTTTAATAACTGTAATATTTATATATCAATTTGTTTATTTTGAAAATAGACTAAGGGCATACATTTGTCAATGCTGTTTATGTTTAGGCAAATTATTATGCTGTTGCTGTTCTGCTATTTATTGAATTACATGTAACCTAAATAAATAATGTTTAGAAACACAGGAGTCATTACCTTGGAATTTTAGTGGATTGTCGTTATGCAGGCTGTATGATCAAGTTGACATACAGTACATTTTCAAATAGTTTATTATCTTTTACTATCATTTGACATAACCAGGTTATTTGAATCCATCTCAGCTTGTTTCTGCGTCCTTTTCTATTATTTATGTTTAAAAGCATTTTGTTTTGACAATAACAAATTCCTCTAAGATATTTGTGGCCCTGGGGTCCAAGAATTGGAAATAAATCATTCCTTGAGAGAAGAATTAATCTTCTTACCCTCAGAATGTGCTGGAAAGATAGGGACCCTCTTGAAAAGGGCCTTTGGTGCTATCAGCCATCATATGTTTTTTGCATGGACCCATCTGCCTAGACTGTGTCAAAAACTGCTTAGCTGTTAGCTTCTGACTTTTAGTTGTGTGGTTTAGAAAAGTACTGTACAGTACAGCATGTTCTAACACACATGCGTTATAACTCAGAATAAACCCTGAGCTTTATAATGCTAAAAGAGCAGACCATTCATTTACTCAGTGCCACAATTTGTGGCACTGAGACAACTCATATGTTAAAAATAGTATAACAAGTAATGTATTAATAATTCCAATGAACTCAAAAAATAAAAAATAAACGACTGAAGCCCAAGCTTGAGCCAACATGGACTAATGACTATTTGTCAACTTGTCCGTAGGCTAAAAGATGCACATCGCTTTTGAGCCTGCCCTTTCCTCCTTTCTAGCAGAATTTGTCTCGAAAGGGATTATCATACTGAAGGTTTATCATGCTGAAGGTTTATCTGAAGTGCGTGAGAGGGCCTCTGCTGCAGGGTGAGATTACCTTTACTTTCACTGTGCCGATGGAGCAAAAACAATGGTAAAAAAAAAACAATTGCTTCATAACTCTGACATTGTGTGTCTGGCATCATTATGAGGCACAATGGCCTCCGGAGGGCCAGGGTTTTTATTGGTGTGCTTCTTCCAGCAGCAAAGACTCATCCATTAAACAAATCAGAGCACTATGTATTGGATTAGCTGTACACCAGGCACCAGGGAAGGCCAAGCACCAGGCCCTGTCTCCTTCCCTTTCATAGTCCCCCAGAATGGATGAGCTAATTGACAGCATTAGGACAACACCGTCAGAGGATGCCATTTAACGTGTAGTGCATAATTAAAATACACCATGACACTCAATTTCATTTTCAGGAGAAAAAAATAAACATAAACAGCAGACATTTGGGACAATTTTACACAGAGGCCTTATACTAGAGAAACGCCTCCAGAGCTAATTTATTCCATTCTTGCTTAATCAATTTGCGTTGTGAAGGATATTAAAAGCAAAGCCCGCCTCTTCTGATGCGTATTTAATGAAGTGGCTATGCATCAGGAAGCCAATGTCATAGTGAGTCAGGAAGTGTCTGGTGGCAAACCTGGGTTGCAAACCTGTCCTCCCTCCCCTGCTGTCTTTCTCTGCTGGGTCTGTGACCTCTGAGGTGAGAGGGAGGCTCCACCCTCTGGTGGAGGGTCAGTACTGCAGCAGAGGTGTTCCTCACGGTTCAGTGCGTTATTCATTCCACCGCCAAACACCAGCACCTTTTGACTTTTCCCAAAGTGAAAACTGTCAGCATCTCATTTTCTGAGGTGGCGCTTATGCATCTCAGTAAAGTTCAGGTCTCTGTTTAAAGATCAGTTTGGAAAGTGATAAAAGACAGAAAGAACAAGGACAGTAGTGTTAACCCCCACACACTGCGCATCCAAATAGGAACAGTGGTTCTGCCTTTTATGCACCTTTTAAGCACCTTTTATAATGAGTGATTTCATGCAGAGCCAGAGACAGGCTGTTAAAGGAAAGTCACGATGAACGACATGCTTTTAAATATGTTGTTTATGTTTTACACCATGTGAGTATATATAAAATAATACAATTGTATTATCTATTATGTAATATATTGTTATTCATTATAATAATATTATTTTTTGTAATTACGTGAGCCCAATTAAAAAAGCTTGTCATGTGTGTAACATGTGACTTCCATTACTACTGTTTCTTGTCTTATTAACTTTGATCGTGAATCAATGTATGTGCGCGGGCGCGTGTGTGTGTGACAGGTGCATGGGCAGTCATAATGCGTAGTTCGGGTCCAGATGTGTGAACATATTGCAACTTCAGGGGGTGCCCCACCTTCTCCCCGGGTGTGAACGTGGGTGTGCGAGCATGGAGGTGGGGATGCCATCAGCTGTGGTCACAAAGTAATAACCTTACGTCAATATGCTGTTTGCTTGTGCTGTCATTGCCATTACAAAGTCACGCTATGCTCAACTTCTTCACGATGTGTTTGCGTGTAGAGAGCAAACCATTATAATCAATTATACTAAATTATGAAAAGGTTTCTTAAAAGTGAGTATCATCAAATACAGTTTTGATTTTAAGATATCTAACCATAAAGTGGTGGGTTTACGACAATATTTCTTTCTTTTTTTCATACATATTTTCCCCAGTATTTAGCCTAACGTGATATTTAATTGTCTTCAGTGAAACAGGTGCATTACAACCTGCGCTGGCGGGGGTGGGAGGGAACCAGGGATTTTGGCAACTTCTGTAAGCCAATAACAGCGCTTGTATACACACCGGGGGCGTGTTAATAATAGATGTGCGTAGACACTGGCCAATCGTGGTGTTTGTAGGTGGGAAAAACGCGCAGGGGGTGTGTCTGTGGATTGCGAGTCTCAGCTGCACACTGTATCGAACTCGGGGAGTAATGGCATGTGCGCAGCTTACTATTTTGACAAGCTTTACGCTGCGCGCTTTGGACACCACTGAAGCATACTGTGTTAACGTTTGAGCCTTGAGCACAAACACGTCCGGAGAACGCGGGGGAAAGGACTAATTTATAACTTAACAAACCCCAAAAGTCTCAAACTAATAGAGGCTTAAAGGAACATATTTAATTTTATGTTCAAGTCGATAGTGGATTCACCACTGGACATGTGAATTAAAGGAGTTACTGACATCCACAACATGAAGCGAACAACTGTCCTGCTTTGCTTCGGCGTTTTCCTGACTTCAGCTTTGCCTTGCCTCAGTTCGTCACAATCAGGTGAGTGAATGACAACCGAGTCTGTGAGCGCCCTGCGGGAGCGCACGGTGTCTTGGCACAAGCAATAGCCTACTGTGAGCACGGTGAAATGGGACAATTATTCACGTGCCACCTAGTCGCCCATGCTTTTTATTTTTAGTATTATTTCACAGTGCACAGTTATTTTGCCATGGTTCCATATTCATAGAGATATTGTCTCTCTCAGAAGCTATAACATGCCGATCTGTAATTCAGTTACATTTAAACAATTGCCTAACCCTAACCCTAACGCATAAGCAAGATTGACCAAATACACGGGGTGTTGGCAAGCTAATTTTAGGATATTTGTTATTCATGTGGTGGTGACAATTGAAAGGTAATTTATGCATGTATGAGCTTAATACATCGAAGGGGAAAAGCTTTTTCTCTGTTTTCATGCATTGAGCAGCAGTGTTGACTTTATTCTAGCAGTTTTAGACATTGAAGGATCGTTCCACATGTACTTGTACATGAACAAACACAGCCACAGATATTAGAAACCCCCATTTTCTCTCGTTTCACATTAGTCTGCTTGTTTACTGATGTCAATTGACGACAGATAAATGAAAATCGAAAACGGCCTAATAGTCTATTAACTGTTTCTTTCTTCTTGTTGTTTTAAGTTTTTTACTTTTCTTGTGCCCTGACTTGTGAAGTGATGTCATGAGGCATTTATTACTGTTGATACCTCTGGACC
Organism: Aphredoderus sayanus; assembly: GCA_027564795.1. Classification (NCBI taxonomy): domain Eukaryota; kingdom Metazoa; phylum Chordata; class Actinopteri; order Percopsiformes; family Aphredoderidae; genus Aphredoderus; species Aphredoderus sayanus. Next base: position 5,630 of record JAODUG010003272.1, on the reverse strand, counting down.
CTGGATGTTTCTCATTCTATCAGTTTGGTCTGTTAATTTTACCTCCCTCTCCTCACGGTGGCGCTGCATGTGTCCGACACACTGGCGCGTGCTTGTGCTAAGAACGCCAGAGTGACAGAGAAAAGCGAAGGTCTCAGATCATGCAGTATGTGACTGTGTTTGTGAGCATGTGATTCCGAATAGTCAAGGAAACACACGAGAACGGGATCTACACAATGTACAGTTTGTGTAGGCAATATATTTTGGATGTTTTTATTCAGTTGCAATGTAGAAACTGTTGGGTAGTAATTTCTGGAAATGTATGCTGTTGATTGGTGGAAATACTTTACAGAATGTATAATTGCCTCACACACTATCAACATGTAAGCTATTTTTAGGCAAACTTCTATAGCAGTAGACCTACTTAAGAAATTGTAAATGTAAAAAAACATTAACCAAACCAAATGCATTGCAATACTACAACTATTTAGTAATTGTCCTAGCTGTCCTTTTGTAGACTACAGTAATGGCCCTACTGAATGCCGACTGTAGAGCTACTAATATGTTTTACCCCCAATTGCTTTAAAATGATCCTCAGAAACCCTTTAGACTAGACTTGACTGGCTAGACTGGTGTTAATTTGTTACAAAATCATTTGTTTTCAGAATTTTTGGACCCATAGAGAAAGTTAATCCAATTTTTACAGCATTCATAAGCTACGAGGAGACATTGAGTGCTGTTTATTTTCATTCTGTTTCTGTGTTAGCCTGCCAACAAAACAAAATCCAGTGTTAGATTTATTTAAGCATTGACAACACACAGGAGTCTTAGTTCCACCTAGTGTGAAATTCTGAGAGTGAACGAGGGGGAGACCAAGGATAATAATACAAATAGGCTGGTATCATCCTGGTTAAGCACAGCTTAGGTTACACCGACGAGAAGGAGACAAACATATGGAGACGGTTGTGCATGTGTGAGTCGGTCAGGTATCCTATACATCCACCTACGTGTGTGTTTGTGTGTGTACTTGATTTAGTAGTGGTGATGATTCATCCTATATGCTACACATACTGTATAGTGCTGCAAAGTCCTGCTGCTATCAGGTACAGTACCTACAGTATAGAGTTCTGAGCTTTAAGTTGGAGCCCGAGGCTTGGTGGCACACTGAGTTTGAGGTGAGATTAGAACCTGTCCCAGCATGTCACAGCAGTTTCAGGGTCAAAAAATGCACCCATGGAAGACATTGGGCCTAGTATTACAGTACTGCCACATTTAGGGACACATTTTAACAGTGCTTCGTTCCTTAATTATCCTGAATAAATAATTTCTATATAAAGGCTGCAAAATGTGCCAGTTTATGTAGGTCTGCTAGACTGTTTTTAACCTTGAAATGAGTTTTATTCATTCTTTCTCACCATCTATCTCCTTCTCTACCCAATTTGGTGTGAAGTTTCTAGAGTATGGTGTCTCTGAATGTGGGTTTAGTAGCCGACTGCATCCAACTGTTTACAAGGGCTGAGTTTCAGAAAGAAGCTCAACACAGAGTTATGAAGGATTATCACTCTCATACAGAACAGTGCCACTCCCTGTAAATAATATTCTGTTTTGCAAGTTATTTAATATTTACTGTCTACTGCTGCCCTGCTCTACTAACACCCTCTAAGAGCTGGTCATATCTCTCCATGTTGTCACCTCCTTGAAAGGCTCACTGACCGGAAGAATAGAATGCCTTTGATAGGGTGGCGATCTACTCCCACTGCTGTTGAAAGAAACGGCGAATCACAGTGTTAGCTAAAGCGTTCCAGAGGGGGTCTTCATTATGGAACATCATTTACTGGGCAAAGACTTTTAATCTCTGATTTTTGGTAGCCTTTATTTCTCATATGCGCATAAGATGCATAATTATATACTGTGTATACTATACTGTATTCATGATTACATGCTTTAAACGAAGGGCGCCAAGACAGTAGTAAAACATCCCATGCAGCCACAGTGTGTATCACAGATGCGATTCAGCCTTTTGTTTACCAAGGACACATCTGGAGCCAGTGTTTGCTTGTTGCCATCCTCCAGAGGGTGTTTTGGTTGGTTGAAGGGCCCATATCCCGGAGAACTCTCTGCAGTCCGCAGATACCACCGTATCATATCTGATCTGACCTTTTCCATGTCGCGCGCTGACATTTGTCACCTGCAACACGTGGTGGTTTGCTGCTGTTCGTTGTCGCCCGTGAAGCTGCCATTTTGTGAAGGATGGCTTGCCTAGCCCCTGTTGGCCCAGCAGGCAGTTTATTCCTGTTGTGTAGGCCTCTGTAGAGTTGTAATTATAAGGGCTATGTGGTGTTAGATTTTGACTTTCACAGTTAAGTCATTTAGCAGGGGCTTTTATCCAAAGGCAGTTAGTCAGAGAAGGACAACGGGTCAGTATTACAACGAGCAGGTGTTACAGGATGAGTACAGGTAAGCTGGGGATGTGGATCGAACGCACAACAATTCCGCTGGGAGTCTGCCACCATAACTACTATGCTATCACATTATTGGTACATTTTTGGTACAACACTTGATCTTGCTATTGGGACAAGATAAATCAGATAAATCGTTAGTCATGTTGGGACAATAGTGCATGCTTGTGCAAAAGAAACAATGTGTACAAAAACAAGGTACTGTCATGAACAGCAAGCAGACTCTCGCCTCCCGTTTTTTTCTCTTTCTCTCCCTCCCTCACACTTACTTTTACCTGGCTCACTATTCTTCTTTAAAAGGCCAACTCTGACATTTGAAAGCCCTTGCTTTTAAAGTGCTGCAGTTTGAGCACAGATCACCATGTTTTGTACGGAGCTCTAATTTTAATGTGAATAACTGGCAGTGCGCCTGACACACATTCTGGAGACTGTATTTGTGGAGTAGCTGTAGACATCGGACAGTTCATTAAGGATAATACTGTACATTGGACATGTTTTCACATTTCTGATGATGAATAATGAATGTTGTGAGTAAATCATGTTCTAAATATATCAGTATTGTGAACAAACATCATGTTTTGTCTCTGTACTCGAGAGAAAACGGCGAGAAACAGGAGGAGTGCAATGACTAAAGTGCGCATGTTTGTGTCCTATAAAGACATTGGTGGACACAGGTCAATCACAGAGGGACCTATATTTAATTTGTACAACACTGACTACAAATGCTTGGAATCGACTTACTGCAGGTTTAAAGGTAAAGTCAGGGATTGTAAGTGAATACAGTTCTTTGTCATATTCAGCATATTTCTCCTCACGGTCTGCTAGCTGATCGTTCTTCGTGCTTGATGAAAAATAATGTGGCGCAGACCGCACCGCACGACAATATCCTAGCCTTGGCAATGTGTTTCCAATGTATGGGTGCCATAGGGTGCAGCTTCTAAGGCTGCACGCTATGGCATTGAAGATAGAGGTGGTTTTTGTTTTTAGGCAAATTGAATGTTATCGACACCTATTGCATCATAACAGAACCGGAAGGGTGGATTCCTATCTCTGTGGTCCCTTGCCATGGTTTCTACCCTTTTTTTTTTTTTTTTTTTTAAACCTTGGTGTTTTTAATGGTAGTTATTTCCTTGCCCGGGAGAGGAGCAGGTTCACGGGGTGTTGCTTGTGAACCCCTTTGAGACTGTAATGTGATTAAGGGCTTGTTTTGATTGTGTTCAAATATTGACAAGCTGTCTCCAGAATAACTGACTATATATACCTTTCAGAAATTCTACCTGGGAATTTGAGACGGACAGGCCCTTTTCTTTTTTGCGGGGGGTGGGGGTTGTTGTCACATAACTGTGGCAGAAAAGTAAGTTCCTTCAGTTGGAGCCGAGCAACTCATATTTCAGTAAACACGAGGTTTGGTCCATGTTGGGAGGGGTCACTTGTATCTCCCCTCAATATTAAAATGATTAGTTATTAGTTTGGCCCGTCTTACGGTGCTGCATCGCCGTGACACAGACAGCGTTCAGCTGCAGGCGCTTGGCCAGTTCGTCCCTCTACAAAATCTCCATGCCTTGCCTGTCCTCCATCAACGCCATGCAAAGTTCACTTTGAGCGGACACCATGGAGCGCGAGGCTATTTCTCCCCCGTCACACTGCATGCAGGCCACTGACTGCCAGACAGCTGGCCTTGTGACTAGTGTGTTTTTTCAAAGTTTAAAACTGACAAGAAGGCTGGAAAATGCCAGTGAATGTGTTGAATGTGTGTGTGTGTGTGTGTGTGTGTGTGCGCATGAGCCTGACCGCCTGTGTGTGTGCGTGCGTGCGTGCGTGCATGTGTGTGCAGGGTATATCCTGAAAGCATGTGTTTATGCGTACGAGTGTATGGTCGAGCTAGGATTCAGAGACAGTGATTGACAGCCATAACTGGATGGCCTTAGAATTTCTTTCTGTCTTGCTCTCACTCTCTTTCAGATTGCACTGTGCACTTGTTCACCCTTATATTTCTGCTTTTCATCTCTGCCTTTGTGAGCCCCCACGAATGTGAAAGAACTCAAAAGACAAAGGAAATATGCCTAATCTTTGCTAAGACACGCTCATTAGAGTTGTTTAGCATGAAAGCCCATAGATAGGTTAATTGTGCCTTTTTAGAGCACCATAAAGTTTCTTGTCTCCCGTGTTATGCTCTCTCTCTCTCTCTCTCCCTCCCTCTCTCTCTCTCTCTCTCTCTCTCTCTCTAAGAAGCGACAGCCTGACAAGTCAGTGATTTGTTTTATTCTCCTAATTTTTAAAACATTTCTTTCAGTGCTGCTCATAGTTAATAATGGGGCAGACGCATAAAGGCATGATAATAGGCTGACAACTTCACTATGAAAGCATGGCTCCACCTTCAAACGTGCTTTTCATGTGTTCTGCATGTGGGTGTGCTGAGGGTCTGTCTCCCCCCCATCCTTCCCTCCCCCATTTCCGCTTTTAGTAATCCCCCTTTAAAATATTCATAGCTAATCTGCATTTACAATGTAATTACAGACAGGCTTTGAGTGATATTGGAGACGGCCGGTGGAACACATGCTTCACGCTTAATCTTGATTTGGCGATTTTTCTTTTTTTTTCTTTTTTCTTTTTTTTTTTCTTTTTTCGCGAGCGTGAATCGGTGCACAGCAAGCCGCAGTGCTTCTCCCCGGTGGGCCAAGGTAACGGCGTGTTTAATGCATCGTGGCGAACAAAAGAGAGGGTTTCTCCCTTGCCCGCCTCACGTCTCTCAGTAGGCCTAATGCCTTTTAAGTGATGGTGCCTGCGTGTGCTATTCCTGCAGGTAGATTATTCATTGTGTGTGTGTGTGTGTGTGTGTGTGTGTCCTTTTTAAATGAATCACTTGCATTTGTGACCTGTAATGAATGAGTTTGCAGTCAGTCGTGGCGGCCACGTAAGGAGACATCTGGGAGCGAGGGACTGTAATAAAGAGATGGGAGAGAGGGAGAACAGTTGGGAGAGGAGAGTTTCTCTAAAAGTGCTTTTGTGGCCGCGTGAAATCGCGAGACAGAAGAGATAAGAGCGGCGGCAGCGCGATGACACCGGGATGCTGTGGCCAAGAGTCAAAAATGGGTAAAGGGAGGGGTGGTGTGTGTGTGTGTGTGTGGGGGGAAACACCCAAACTTTAAACGGGAAACAATAAGGCTGGGCATTGATCCCTTGTGCGCCCCC
>JAODUG010003271.1:0-11402 GCA_027564795.1 Aphredoderus sayanus | reverse complement strand
GCTGTAGAATTAGGTTTAGCGCCTTCTATCTGCCACAAAGAGCTAGTGATTTGGGTCATTTTGACCCGGAGGACATCGCAAGGGTTAAGTCACATTCTCATATAGGAGTTGAGCCCCCCTAAAGGTCTGAACCTAGAATCACCCCTGGTATTAGCTAAATTATCTTTGCTAAGTTATACGAGTGAATTCCAAATACAAGTCTTTATTCTACGAGAATAGTGTGGAGTTGAATAATGAAACATATTTTACAGTGTGTCTGTGGATTTTAATCACCAAGACAATAAGTGCATCGCTCCCCGTTATAGAGACAACACTCGTTGCGTCCTGATATTGCACACATAGCTTTTCTCTAAGCCCAGCTCATAGAAGAAGTGTGTGTGTATATTGCGTATTTGTGTGTGCATGTGTGTGTTTGTGCATGTATAGACCTCATTAAACATACATCATTAAACAGTAGATCCACACAACTGTGAGATCCACACACATCATAGAATCTTAATGTGTGCATGTTTGTGTGGGTGTGCGATGAGTCTGTTTAGAACAAATCATTTACGGAATGGGAGAGTGGCATGTTCCTGTTGCACAGCTAATAAAGACTGTAGAACACAAGGTTCTGAATGCCAAGGGGAATAAAGATACACTTAAAGTTTAAATGTTATAACTGTTAGTTGCCACTTGTTTCCTTCTTTTATAGAAAAATAACTGAGTGAATTACAATTGACTGATAGATGCTAAATACAATGCTGCCAGTATTGTGAATTTGAGTCTAGATGGAGTCAGCAGTGCTGGAGAAAGATTGTTCTTGATTATATATTGTTGTTGATTATTTGAACTCAATAAAATCAAAAACAACTCTCACTTCAATGCCATTTATTCAATAAACATAAATACATGTACAATGAGCTTTGGCCAAGTGGAAGCTGATTAGCTATAGAGTTAACAAGTAAACTATACACTGGGACTTTTCAGCTGGAAGGAGCTTAAATGTAAGCACTGTTAAGTATCCTGATCAAGATACTTAACATTAAGTGGAAGATGCTTTGTGTCTAAATTGAAGGCATTAAAGTAATTGTTACGGTCTGCTGTCTGCCCCAGTCTCAGTCCGTTTGTCTTGTTTCAGTCTGTGTTTCCCTGTGTTCTCTCTTTGCCCAGTCCATGTGTTACTTGCTCCATGTTGATTGTCTTGTTGGTTTCACCTGCCCCTTGTTGTTGCTGTCCTGTGGCCTGTCTTGTGTTCTGTTATTTAATAAGCCCTTGTGTTTTCTCTCGTCTTTGTTGGACTATTGTGTTCTTTAGTTGAGTAAGGTATTGAAACCTGCGTTGTAGTGTTATGTATTTGGGTCCTGCCTTGTAGTGTTATGTATTTGGGTCCTATCCTACCTGCTCGACAAAACAGTAATAATCTGATTTTAGTTGAAATGTCCAGAATACCAGAACCACACAGAATATTCACTTATTACCATTCACCCTATTTTGACAAAAAAGTGTCAAAGTAATGAGTAATATATGAACTCTTTCAGATGAAAGGATCAATTATATAGACAGGGGGCTCTGTGTTTATACTGGCTTGCAGTCTGACCCAGGGAGCAAACAGCGCAATGAGTTATGACTGGACGTTTTGTCTCCTTGAATGATTATCGTGATATGATGACATGCTCATAAACAGCACTAAGGCATTGCAATTTAACATAGATCTGTGTACTGCCCATGCCAAACAGTGCGCCTGACCCAATCAAGGATATGAGTCGGAGAGAGTGAAGTTTGATGGATTTGCGCAAGCTAATAATAGACTAAAGTAGATATATTTCTAGAGAAGGAATTTCACACGGGCCCTATTTATAATTTGAGAATGCAATGATATATCCCTCTGGGTTTAAAACTGAACCCGTCTTAAACTACCAGTTGCACTGCCCTGGCCAGTGTGAGACGTCTTGTAGACAACTGATTTAGACAAATGGTGGCAAATGGCGTGGCAAGAATATGAGGCAAGAATATGAGGTAATACTGCATATTGGCTGCATGATATCTTGAACTGACTAGTTCCCCAGGCCCCACTCTCCAGTTTCAGTTATGAAAATTAAATGAAAATTCATTAATATTGAATGAAGACATAAAAAAATATGAAAATATGTAAATGATAATAGTGAGATTTGATTGAATGCAGCTGTACAGTACTACTGGGATTTAAACAGATCCACAACAGGTGGTACTGTATATAGCTGACACAACAACATCATGACACACAGTTAATGGGAGCCTAGCCTACTAATCATAATAGGCGAATAATAATACAAGCATAGGCCTACAAATCGTCACCAATTGTATTATTTTTATTGGTAGTATTAATTTTAGTAGTAGCCTATAGCATTGTAATGCTTTTTAAAACCATAGCCTATAAAGTGACCACTAAGTGTGGGCACGCTAAATGTTATATCAATAGTATTGCCTCAGGTCTCAACTGTACTATACTCGTCATACACTAACTTGTCGGCTGAAGTTGACACATTCTGAACTCACATGAATCAACGGTGAGATCACTGCGCTTGTGACAAGTCCGTAATTCTACTGGTCCCATTGTTGACAGCCCTGTGAGTTATAGTGTCCGCCGCTATCCCACTATAGCATCCGCACCACAATCACCAGGCAGCACACACGACACCACATGCCACCCAACAACATGACGCAGCCTACGTTTCCCAACGGCCCGGCAAAGCGACCTCTTACACAGATGTGTGATGGAGGGGAGGTGAGGGGGGCGAGGGGGCGTACGGGCGGTGGGCAGTCAGTCAGCAACCAGTCTCCTATGCAGTGACATCATTTGGTTGGTGTGTGGCGGCGTGCCAAGCGTGTTTAGACGCCGCCTTGTTGGGTTGGGAGGATGCGGGAAGAAAGTCAAGGTGGGAGGTGGTGTGGGGACCGGTCTTTTGGTGGCTCTGGCGGTGGCACTCTAGCAGTAGGAAGTAATCTGATCGCACTTTCTATTTTTTTCCCTCGAGTCGCCATTGAGGTCTCATGGGGACTATATAAGAAAGAAGTCGGCGTTCAGGACACACACACACACAGGCATACACGGGTCGCATAAAACGGACACACGCTGTCACAGACTTGAACATCACACATCAAGGTCAAGTCACTGGATTTCGGCTTATCAACAAGCATGGGGTTGCTCAGTGTAGAGGAGCTGGTAAGTTTGGCTGTTGAAATCGGTGTATCTGGAGAATAAGAAATAGGCTACTGCAAAACATTTTGGTTTTAAATTAAGTTAACCATTTGCCGCCTCGTTAAATGTTCGAGGTGATAGATAAGACCAAATGTGCTAGGTTATTTAAAGAAACATAAAAACTAAAAACAAATAAAAGGAAAACTATTAGTGTAGTAGAACGCAATGGATTGTGACAAGGTGACAATCATTAATCAACTATGGTGTTTAAGTCTTGACTCAGTCAACTATTTTCAAGTTTCAATGACGATGTGCGATTTGAACTGTGGTCTGTTTACCTTTCTATTTAGGCTACTTGGTCAGTCCAGTATTTTTATAACTTGATCAGATGGGAGGCCTATTCCAAGAAGCATCCTTCTTGAGGATCTAATATTATAAAACCATCTGACTGACATGATTTCATACATTTGCCTATTGGAAAATGTCAGACTTGTGTAAATGCTTTTAAGCTTTCTGATGTTCGTTTAACTAATGTAGCTAATCTAATGAAATAATAAAAACAAAAAGAATACACGTTTTTTCATAGTATTTAATGATATATGAATATATTTGTTGAATGTGTCACCTTATTTTACCATCTCCATGACGTCAGGTGACGGGCAAGAGGTGCGATGGCATGGAAGCAGATGACTTCCCGGGTGGAGAGTATGAGGCAGCTGTCAATCAAGAGAAGCAAGATGACCATAGGTCTCGCGTTGAGCGTGTGGGCGGGGCTATGTCGGAGGAGAGTGACAGCAGTACTGAACATGAGGACGTCAATGTGGCAGCACTCAATGTAAGCAATAGAATTATCTGAACGCTACGGAAAGACAGAAAGACAAATGTTGCATGTAACTAATAAAAAAAAAACATTAATGCAAAGCCATTGTATTTCCATGTTCCATGGAAATTGTATTTAATTGTGAAATTACTAAGTGGTTTAATACTGCCATCTAGTGATTTTAATGGGTACTGCCATAACTGAAGCTTTAATCAACAGCTAATTAATCTGTTTAGCAAAACATTATATTCATTATTTTATTGGAGAAGTTGTTTTTTTAGTGTTTCAGATAATACATACACATAAACTATAGAGTGCAACTCATACTTGGAAATGAAAGACCTCTAGTTCATTCTAACTTCACACACAACCTGAAACACAAAGATCACGGGGGGCCATTCTCATTGGGTGCCTGTCTGCCATTCCTTTAGACGGACATAAGCGGTCGCCTGAGGCTGGACACGGTGGATGACCTGTTCAACATCCTCCAGCTGAGGAAGAAAAGGAGGGAGAGGAAGGCCCCAGCTCACAAGAAGCAGCCCGAGACAGAGATCATTGTAAGGCCTTCGCATTATTGTGTGAACCAGTAATCTGCGAGGAACTCTCAGATTCAATCTGTCTGTCTGATTGTCTATCTATCTATCTATTGTATATGTCTGTCTGATTGTCTATCTATCTATCTATCTATCTATCTATCTATCTATCTATCTATCTATTGTCTGTCTGTCTGTCTGTCTGTCTGCCAATCAATCAATCAATCAGTGACAGACCCACTGTATGTCGGCCTGTCCATCTGTCATTCTACTACCAGCCTGTCTCACCCCGTTCCTCACTCTTCCCCCCCTCCCCTCCCCCAGCCTGAACTTGTGGACAGGGACATGTTCCTGCTGGCCGCCATGGAGAACAAGCTTCCCATGGTGGACAAATACCTGAAGGACGGGGGAGACCCCAACGTGTTTGACCACGTACGTACTGTAACACTCCACCTGGAGTCTTTGTCAAATACAAAACATATGGCTGGAGTCTTTGTCAAATACAAAACATATGGCTCCTTTAATAATATAAATGAACAATAGTAAGTTTGTATTCTGCCTGCTTTCTGTATAAGAGCACAGATAATTCTTTTGCATGTGCAGTTTCAGAGAACAGCCCTGCACAAAGCATCCTTCAAGGGAAATGTAGATGTGGTGAAGAGGTTGTTAGAAGCTGGGGCCACCATCGAGAGGAAAGACAAGGTCTGCATACATGCTGATCAACAGACACAGGAGCACACATACCCTCTTGCTGTGTCAGTAGCGTGTGCTCAGATTAACAGTATATTATGTACATGCATGCAATCAACATACAAGTATGCTACTGGATCTGTTTTATTCTTGTCAAATCACCTAATACATTCTGACTTCTACATTACTGTAATGTTTACAGTACAATATAGTATAGATCTGATTATTTCTGGTCTAATTATTTGGCAAAATGGCAACATTTTTATAGAACCCTGTATGTTTCTATAATTTTATTTCAAAAGAAAGGTTTTGTCGCTGCTCATTTCTAATCCTGTGATGACCGTTACAGTTTTTTAATGGTCTGCATATAACATGTTATGCTAACTATAGTATGTGGTGTGTGTGTGTGTGTGTGTGTGTGTGTGTGCGTGTGTGTGTGTGTGTGTGTGTGTGTGTGTGTGTGTGTGTGTGTGTGTGCACGTTTTAGCTGGACGCCACAGCTGTTCATTGGGCGTGTAGAGGAGGCAGCTTAGCCGTACTGGACCTACTTCTTGATCAGGGTGCCAAGTTCACCTCCAGAGACAAGGTATGTTATTAACCATCCTGTTGTCCATAACAATATCACACTGGGCCACCAGGCGGCGCCATTTGATTGTGAATGATTGTGTGGTTCTCTTTATTGTCAGTGCTGCTTGTATTTATTTCTTTATGCATTTTTCTTCGTGTGCCTTTTAACCCTCCTGTTGTCCTCGGGTTTCAAACACACACCTTTTTGTGCCAGCAGTGCACATCATATGTGTGTGTAAGCTGTAGAATTAGGTTTAGCGCCCTCTATCTGCCACAGAGAGATAGTGATTTGGGTAATTTTGACCCGGAGGACGACAGGAGGATCAAGCTAGTTAGATAGAGCTGTACATGTTAGCGTACTGTTACTGCACTGTATGTTATCGTCTTTATAAAAATGTGCATATTTGTTAACGGCGATGCTGTTCGTGGCACTGCAAAAACTATATCTAACTCAGTGTTATAATCTCGTTTTTAGCTAGTGACTATATTTAAGTACATTTGCACGTATCTTCTTCTATCTTACAAAGTGAATTTCACTTACTGCACTGGCAGCCACATGTACTTGTTTTAAGCATAAGCAAGTTCATAACTGCTAGCTACATTTCGTCTACATGTATTACGTTGTGCAAAGTGCTATACTGTACCAAGAGCCCCTGAAAATTAGGTAGAAAAACGTGAAAGGTATCGTTTCGTATTCCGTATGTCCTCAGCTGAGGAGCACTCCCCTGCATGTGGCCGTGAGAACCGGGCACTGTGAGTGTGCAGAGCGGCTCATCCACTGTGGAGCAGATGTCAACGCCAAGGACCGCGTAAGCAAAGCAATGTGTCCCATCCACACACAGGCCACACGGGAGACGGTCTGACGGCCGGTCCACACTGAACACGGAGCCAGACAGGCTATGCTAATGCTAATGCTATAATGCCTGGACTTTGACTGTACACGGAGCTTATATGCTGCAACACTATGCTCCCATAATAATCAGTGCAACCGGCTACACTGGGTGTGAGAGCAGGGCGTAAGTGGAGCGTATATGTTTTTTGTTTATATTTATTTACGCGAGGTGTACAATTCTACATACACTTTTACGTAAAACTGGGCCATTAACTGTTTTAAGTGTTTATTTTTAAACCAATACCGTTAAATAGGAAATTAATCATTGTGTTACCAGTGAAAAGATACATTCCGCTATGGTTCAGTGTAGCCCGGCCAATAGCCTGTACCCATAATGTGTGTGTGTGTGTGTGTGTGTGTGTGTGTGTGTGTGTGTGTGTGTGTGTGTCAGTCATTCTCCAGGTTTATTAAAGATGTGGTAAACAATGCTGGAGAAAGATTGTTGATGTTTGAACTAAGCATCAAAACAAAACAGAAAACACATCTCCCTTCAGTACCACAGGGTGTCGGGTGTTAAAACACACATTGCCAAGGCTGGAATAATGCTGTGTGGTGCGTTCCGCACCACTTTGTTTGTGTTCCCATTTACAGAGGAAACACAGGGAAACGGTGCTTGTTTTCCCTTTTCCAGTGCACACATAGCACGGACCGCAAGGAGATATTCGCTGACTTTGACAGAAAGTCTATTGAATTAGAATTGCCTACAACCTCTTTAATGACTTGCAAGAAAAACAGTAGCTACACGTTTTACAGACATATTGTTCTTGTAACATTATTGATGATTACCATATAACAATAATGATAATGTATTATAAAAATAATAACACAGGTTATAATTATTATTATTCACAGGATGAAGACACTCCCATGCACGATGCTGTTAGAATCAACAGATTTAAGATGATCAGGCTATTAATGATGTATGGAGCCAGTCTCAACACAAAAAACTGTGTATGTACCATATCTTCATAATTAAGTATGTATTATTTATGCTAAACATTGACTGCGTATTCCCCATTAAACATTGTGTGTACAATAGAAGTAAAAGAAACAATATAGTTGGAGTATAAATCATAATAGCTGTCTTTTCCTCCCTCCTGTCAAGGATGGAAAAACGCCAATGGAAACCCTATACTCCTGGCAGAGTGGAGCCAAGAGCCTTCTTTGCAAATTCAGTGAGGAAAATTCAGTTTAGCAGAATACAATCAAATCCTGCAGAGCTTCTAGATTCAGCACCGATTCAGAAGGAGTGACTTATTCAGAGATCTTAAAAAAAAAGATGGTGTATACATACGCACAACGAACATGTTGGCAGGACAGAGGAGCAGAAGCTGGCAGTTTCCAGAGTTTAAAGAAATGTCTGTGGAGGTTGGCAGCAGGAACTATTTCCATCCTGAGGTTAGATACAGTAATGTCCCTGCCTGTCTGTGTGTAGCGCACAACTGTTTCAACTGGTGTTTATGCAGAAATGTTTTGCTGAGGCAGGGGAGGGGGGCATACTCTTTCTCAGCAATACCCTGCTTTATGTTCATGTTGCTATGCACACTCCCAGTACCAGAACAGTCTAGTCGTTCATTTATTTATCTTTATTTATCTGCTAGGAGACTTACTATTGACTGCTGGACATGATCACTGGACACACTGGGATGCTAAATGGTACTTCATACCAGTGGTCTTTACTGTAAAATGACTTTTATGCTTCTATGTTCATTTAGGGATTTTAACCAGCCACCAATGTTTCCAGTTTTCTAACCTCTTTGTCTTATTGCAGAACATTTGAAAACGATTGCCTGTTTGAAAAGTGGCAAAGACAAGTGGGAAAGATAGAAATGTGAAATTTAATCATGATGTCATTAATGACGTGATTAAGGTGATTTCTTTTTTACACCAATGTTGCTGGACAATGCTTTGACTTAACAGTTAACAGTACAATGAGAATTCAAGTTTTATTTATTGTTAAATAATCACAATCAAGTCTTTGATGTTATTAATTTATCTATTTTGAGGACCACAAACTTTGGTACTTTTTTACTTTATTCATCGATTTACAGCTTTATGATCATGACGACCATATCGGTCAATCATAAAAATTGGCTATCAACATTACATTATATTATGGCTTCTTTCAGAAGCACATGCTGTATAGTACCATCTGCAAATGTGGGCCTATATGGTGTTCACACTGTGATTAGCCAGCGACTCCACCGTTTACACCAGGAATGAACAGGCTGGAGTGTAGTGTCAGTTGCATGTCATGTGGTGATTTAAGTGAAATTGAACGTGTAAGTGTTGAAAGTTGTTGGAAGTTGGATTAGAGTTTCAGCAAAGTGAAAGGAAGTAATTACAATATACATTATATATGAATGAACTTGAGTGCACCAACCTGATGTTGGTTTTTGTATTACTAGAGAACTAATTTGTGCATTCGAGCATTGGAGCCACATCACAAAATAGAATCCTGTCCATGTCCATAGATGCTGACTCCAAAATTGTATATGTTTACAACTGTCTGAAACATGATGAAAGTTTCCAGAGGTTATTCTTTAGGAATTGCTTGGGTTGTAGCAGAACAAGAAATAATTGTTAGTTCTGAGGAAATACAGTGCATGTATTACATTTCTGAATGGATGATACATTGCTTTGATTTGTAAACTGTAGTTCTGATGTGATTATTTGGTTTGTTTTAATTAAATAAACCCTCATATTTAAAATGAAACATTTTCTACTTTGTTTCACAGCTAGAAAAGTATAAATAACATATGAAAAGTCAACCTATAATTTCAGATGACATTACATAAACGGCATAAGATTACATTATGAATTATTTATAATATGCAACGGTGTAGAAACAATAATGAAATAAAATGCTGACAAAGTAGCTAGATATTATATATCTTACTGATATATCAAGATTTCTACCGCTGAACACTTACAGTACATAAAGATTTTAATGGTGTAATATAAACACATAAAGTAAATTGGTGCTGGGAGCATGTTTTGGATATTGGTATATATCAAGATGTGCTACCCCTGAAGTCTTCAAAAAAGACATTATATAATAGACAAAGTATCAGAATACACTGAGTAGTGGTGTAATTTGAAGTGAATCTAGGCACATGATTTGATAGGGCAAGCACAGTATATCATATGTTATCTAAAGATAATTGTAACCCTCCTGTCACCCTGGGGTCAAAATGACCCGCAAAAGGCAGCCTTGTGGTTCAACCCAGGACAACCGGTAGGGTACAGTGTAATACTAAATAATAATACAATTATTATGAATTATTAACCAAATTTTACCTAACTATTTTGACCCGGGAAGACAACTGGAGGATTCACACACAATAATGACCCACAAAAGACCTCTTATCTAAACTAACTCTAACCCTAACTCTATAGGGCGACAGGAGGGTTAATTGTTGTGTGTGGTTACTGGGCAGAGGAGCAGAACACATGACTGCCATCTGTGGTACAGTGCCACACAAGGCATGTATGCTCATCATTGGCGCTAATTTTGCTGAAAATAACTTTGAGCCATTCTCTACTTGTGCAGTTTGGGGACACCTTCTGGCAACACGGTGTATTGCAACAGCCGTTCTTGAGTTATAAATATGTCTCCCTTCTTATAGGCCTTTATTGCAGGGCAGGGGAGCTATAGGTATACAGAGCAGCATAACTGTGACAGAGACCATCCACAGGAAATGACTTTATTGCTTTATTGACAGGAAAGCACTGCAACCGTCTAGTGACATTTGTCAAGAAGATGGTTGCTAGCTTCTAGAAGCCATCAGTCAGAAGATATCCCCCCCTCCCCCCTGTCTTCTAGTTACTAGGTTCCAGCCTTAATCCCTGATGGGTGTCTTATTTATTTCCAACCAGGCTAATGTATTGTAGCAGACTCAGTTTTAATGATTCTACATGAGGTTTCAAGCAGTTTTACTTTCATATTTTATTGAACTGTCAACATACAGTATTATAATAAAGGTGTATATTCTATTAAAGGTGTGTATATGAACCCAGTTGAAAACAAACAGTTCTCCCTTCAAGGTCATAGAAGCTCCGCCCCCCCAACGGATCTACGGATCTACACCTGTGGTTTTACTGGGTAAGAATTTGTTATGAAAATTCAATGTTTCCCTCCAGCGCCCCCGATGGCATGCATGTAGTTATTCATTATTAGATTTGCATATGCACCAAGTGTTCTAAATTAGCCTCTGGTTTAAACCCAGGTACTGTTTTCTGGTGGAAAATGTAAAATGTTACAGTTAATGGAAAACTGACTTTATACTGTCTAATGGCTGCAAATTCTAACGAGACAGCAACTTACTTCGTCTACAGCTAAATTAATAATTTACAGGAGATAACAAGTCACTTTTCTTTATCTGCTAATGTGTGCATATAGGCAAGGCTTCTATGAGAACAAAAGAATACTATCTGTACACACATTGTACAGGAGAGTCAGATGGGCCAACATGAACCAACTCAAGTGCTCTCCTGCTTGTGGGCAAAGCTAATTACGCAGGGCTTGTAACCTGTGCCCTATCGCACAAGGTCAACCTGAAGAAAGCTATTTCCTTACCATCAGTCCAGAAATCTCTGTCCTGAAGCGTCCTCTTTATGCAAAAGAGGCTGTATAATCTGTAGTTCAGTTGTGTTGAAAATATCTATTCCAAGACATTATTGATCAAAACCACTGCAAGACAACAAGGACAGGTTGGTTGCACATGGTTGTGTACGCTG
>JAODUG010003269.1:0-11404 GCA_027564795.1 Aphredoderus sayanus | reverse complement strand
GACAAGAGTCTTACCTTTGAAGTGTGCTGGCTGCCTTCTGTTGGTACTGTGAGTTGAAGATGTAGTACGTTACTGCTCCAAGCCTTGACAATAATTTAGGAGTAACAACATAGCCCTCTTCTCCAGCATTTGACAAGGGATTGATCTGGTTCAAGTGAAATAAACAATTATAATTTAAACAACCAAATATTAAAATGAATACCGTCAATTGAAAAGGTTGTATGCATGTCCTAAAGCAACAATCTTTTTATACATCCACATTGATAATACATGTACTGTAGTTTACTACTAATCTTGTTAAATTATTCTACAGTAGCCTAGTTTAACATTGATAATCAACAACATAAACCTAATGCTAATAAAATGCACCAATAATTAATTAAAATCAATCTCAATACTCTTTTAGTACAATATGCAATGATGATGTAATTGTAATTTTCTTTGCTCTCTAAAATAGCAAAAGTTCATTATCTGTTCTAAAAAAAGATAGATAGATAAAAAACTAGACTAAACAAAAATAAATGTAAATAATATCACAGAGATTACTATTAACTAACTAAAATACAAATCTGTTAAGAAAATGTAGCTACTTACTCTGTGGCAGAAAAAAACGGCAGCCAGGCTGTCAGTTGATGCTCCTACTCCTAGCATACCATTTTGCTCATGGTTCAAATATATATCCCAGAATGCATTGTTCTTTACAGTAAAAAACTGTTTTCAAGGGAAACGGACTAGAAACTTACTAAATACTGTATTTAACTGTAATATAAAACAATAGCATACCATTTGCTCTTAGTTCAAAAATATATCCCAGAATGCATTGTTCTTTACAGTAAAATACTGTATTCAAAGGAAACGGTAATATACTGTCACACATTTTGTGGGTAAAATGTATATGTTATCATGTTAGAAAATGTCTTACGTGGCTGTGTTATTCATGTTTTAGGAGGAGGAGAAGGGCAAAAGGGAGGTCACAAGGATAACATCTCTGAAAAGGCCATTGCTGTACCCAGGACATTCAAGGGGATATCAGTGTTTCTCGGAGATGGCACACAAACCCCCCACACTGTTCCAACTACAGATGACGCTCCTCCATCCCTACGGTTACTAAACAACAGCACAGCGGAGTACCTCCTTGGCCCTCTGAGCACGCGGGTCTTCCCCAGTATTTACTTGCTGCTGGTTGTCGTAGGACTGCCAACCAACATTGCCGTCTTGTGTTTGGCAGCCACTAAAATAAAAACAATGTCTTCTGCCATTCTATACTTCAGCCTGGCAATGTCAGACCTCTTCCTCCTCCTCTCCCTTATTTTCAAGGCTCACTACCATCTCCATGGCAACAACTGGGGGCTAGGAGAGGCTGCTTGTCGGGTGGTCACCGCTTGTTTCTTCGGTAATCTCTATTGCTCGGCCCAAACATTAGCTTGCATAAGTGTGATGCGCTACCTGGCTGTGGTGCACCCATTGACGTATAAAGTCCTTCCTACGAAGGCCTTTTCCACTGGGGCCTGTGTGGCTGTGTGGGTGGTGTTTGGGTTAGCCATGCTGCCTGAACTGCTCATTCAGCAGAGCTATTCTCTGTCTCAGCTGGGCCTAGTTACCTGCCATGATGTCCTTCCTCTGGACAACAGCTTTTATGTACCACTGATCTACTACAATATGGTGCTAACCTGCTTTGGCCTTCTTCTGCCACTGTTGGTGACCACTGTGTGTTATGCCGGGATTATTAAAGAGCTCAACCGCAGCCACCATGACTGGGCTCTGTACATCAAGGCCAGCACACTGATGTTTATTATTTTCCTCCTGTGTTTTGCTCCGGCAGGCATTCTACACCTTATGCATTACGTGAGACTATTTGTGGATGGACAGCAATGTTTCTATGTTTACTTTAAGGTTGCAGTATGTTTGTGCTGCCTCCATTCCTGCCTTGACCCCTTCCTCTTATTGGCCATGTCTAAGACTACACGCCCCATGCGTAGCTTCAATGCATTCAAGTGCAAGTCTCTAAGCCTATCTAGTTAGATAGATATTGTATTTATGGAAAATGAAACTGCTTCATTGTGGCTGGTAACACAAGAGAAAACAGACTTTAATTTTCTGTGTATGTTTTACTGAAAAGTATTGATAAATATTTAATTTAATATTTCTGCTACTTTTTTTGTCGTTTTTACTCTCTACAATTATTAGAAGATTATTTATCTGTGTTCTATACGTTCTTCCAGTTATAGTTCCAGGATAAAGTAATCCATGCCCTTGTTATCTCTTGACTGGACTATGAATCGTGAATATTGCAGCTACTTTACTGTAGATTTATTATTTATATATTACATCACATTACCCAAATTCTGTCGTCTTCACACTCTCTGTACATTTTAAGATTGAACTCTCTGGGGTCTGAAAAGATTTCTCCCCTTTTTCCCCACTTATTTTCAGTCACAAATTAGATCACTTTTGAGGCATGTCAGGGACTGGCTCCAATTTATATTAGATATGCATTAAGCCCACATGAGCCAACAAGTAGCTGTAGATCCTCAGATAGGATCTACCTGGTTGTTTTAAAATGTAGGCTAAATACGAAAGGTGACCAACTTACTCCATCCAAGAGACATTGAAATATCCTTGAAGATAAGGCTAACAGAATCGGTAGAATATTTTAAACCATGTCTTAAAACACACTGTTAGGCTTGCCTTCGTGTGATGTCATATTCAAGCTTTAGTTTGTTATTTTTTTTTATCTCTACTCTTTTTATTTGACAGTAGCCAAGTGAATTGTCATTGTACTATGTATGACAATAAAGATAATTCATTCATTTTATATCTTTATTTTAATGTTGTATCTGTTGTATCTGTTATTTGATTTTTAGTTTTACTTATATTTAATGTATTAATATGTTTTGTTGTTATTAATTGTTGTTATTATAATTCCTTCTCATATTTCTCATAACTTTTAATTTGCTTTAAATGGACTATTACTGATTATTCTTCTTTCTTCTGTCTATCAAAGCACTTTGTAAAGTTTTTAAAGGGCTTTATAAATAAAGTTTATTATTATTATCATCCTTTCCCCAAATTATCCTTTCTTAATTCACTGTTCTGTTTTTATTGTTGTTTATGTTTATTATATGTCTATTAACATTCACGTTTGTATATGTTTTCTTTAATTAATACTGAACTTTTGCTTTCATTCATGTTTCTGATGATGTATGTGTGTAGAATTAGACACGCTCGTCACTTTTTTCCACTCACTATATTGGTATTTCCTGCTGTATGTGACAGGATGTAGCGCTCTGGCACACACACACGCACTTGCACACACACTTATTGACATACATGAAAACTTTTTTAGAAAGCTGTTGGTCTTTTAATAATTCAAGAAAATAGTATTTAATATTGTAAGGAAAACACTTATACACTGATACAAGTAAATACTGTAGTTGTCAAGCTTGTCTGATTATTTTGGCATACATCTTTTATTTTGTCTTTCATTTTAATTTATTGTCCAGATCAGATGTTGTATGATGTCTATATTTGAAACAATAAGAAATCCATTATGGTTTGACTATTCATTTGTCTTTCTCTTAGGCGCAGTCCCATTTCACCCCTTGCCCCTACCACATGGCCCTATTCCTCCGTTTTGCGCGTTCATGTCTAACAGAGCGTTTGGAATTTCCCACAATGCTTTGTGAATTACCGGCATAATGGACCAACTAAATAACACACAAATGTGGCATTTTCTCCGTTTTTAAAGTTAAAACAATTACGAAAAGCATTGTATTGTCTTAGTTAAATGTCATTTCAATGTATTATAATTGTTCTTCAAAACAAGTAAAATAAAACATCGCTATTTATTAAAGCCTACACTGTGCCAAAAAGTGATTTACTGACAGAAAGTGATTTTGCGCGCTCCCGCAGATGGCAGCCTATTAAAGCTGCTGTTTTCTGGATCAGTAAGTCAAAACGTGCGAATTAATATGACTTATTGTCTACGATATTAGCAAAGCTGTGTATTTGTGACACATATGCTTCTTGTAAAAAAAATAGTGGCCAAATAAATGTTTGCAGTTTTATAATAATTCATGACGATTTATATAGGCAAATGTACGATTTTTGTGTGTGTTTGGTATGTAGACGTGTAATATCATTGTTTATGTTTATATTTTTTACTAGTTGAAATCGTAAACACGTACATTTAGCTCATTTCATGTAATTATATTACATAGGTTATAGCTCAACCAGTCCTTTTTGTGTATTTACATCCTTTGAATAGCCAGTACGAGCCAAAATGCACTTTTCAGCTTGCCAAAAGGTATTTATAGTAAATTTAACAGGCGGCCTTCCGTGGGAGTGCGCAAAATCACTTCCTGTCAGGAAATCACTTTTTGGCACACCAGTAGCGGCCAGTAGCAATCGTATCTTACTTAATTTAAACTAGTGTACATCGATTTAACTTATTTGTGCAAGGCAATGCTGAATTTGGCCATATGTTTATTAAGTCAATGTGATGTTGTGAATGCATATGTGCTGTACAGTACAGTAGCCTACCTATTATAGTACTAACGGTACAGTACAGTACTGGTAATGTGTTTTCCGTCTCCATCAGATGGCAACTGTCATTGTGATATACAGTAACCTTAGTACATTTCTCTGGTTTGTGGCAGACAACCGCAAAAAGATGCCAATAGTCCACGCAAGAGAGATCACCACAGCTGACAATGGCATTACAGAAATGTAAAAGCCGGTACAAACTCTGCCACGTCTGGTTACGCAATCAACTACTGAAAAACAAAAGTTACATCACAATAGAAGTTAGAATGAAACTCTTTATTCAATACAGTATGTAGACGCCAGATGAATCCATTATTTTACATTGCACTGTTGGCATTCTTAGAGAGGAGGCAATTGTTTTTACACACACCCCCACATTTTGTTTAATAACAGAAGTTTTCAAATCGGTAAGTCAATATCATTAATGCCCCACTTTCAAAATAGCTGGCCCAAAGCTATGTCTACAGATAAGTGCAAGGATATCCAAAAGCCCAGTCCTAGATTAGTCATTTCACACCACTAGCATGCCCTTTCACCATCGAGTTAACTCATTTTTGGAATCACCTGACAACAAAGAACACACTAGAATGATACATTCACTGAAACCACCTGAAACCACACATCCATCTCCCCAGTAGAGTAACAGCAGTAAGAGACGAAGAACAGAAAAATCACACAAAACAAAGACCTCAGAAACAAACATGCAATATGCCTTTTTCAGATAATGATGCGTTTGTTTGGCACATAGTTATGAGGGGTGGGGAGGGGTTTGCTTTGCTGGTAATATTATAGCAGGACACGCAAACAAAGTAACTGACGAACCACCAGGAACTGCAATGTCCAGACCAGACACAATGGCACACAGCTACACATTCTGTCATAATGAAATCATCATTACCATAAACAATCACGCATTAGTTAAACGATAACAACTCCAAGTATTTGTACAACATGGAGTTATGCTGTCACAACAAAACTCGGCATCAAAAAAGTCATAAGAACCGATACAACAAAATATTTATGGTCAAAAAGGTCAGCTTTCACATTTGTTCGATTTGTAACAATAATTATAT
The DNA here is from genome assembly GCA_027564795.1 of Aphredoderus sayanus. Classification (NCBI taxonomy): domain Eukaryota; kingdom Metazoa; phylum Chordata; class Actinopteri; order Percopsiformes; family Aphredoderidae; genus Aphredoderus; species Aphredoderus sayanus. Next base: position 5,786 of record JAODUG010003269.1, on the reverse strand, counting down.
TTGATTGATTCTCATCAAACATTAGGGTATACAAAATAAGAACACAATTTAGATGTTTCAAGTTGGTGATTAAACAAATCCAACATTACATTGGCAATAGGGTATCATTGATAAGGTAGCTACAGTACACATGGCTTTGTGTCTTACTCCATTCTGTAAATGAGGTCAAAATTCTTCTTTGACACCCCCAGACACCAAGTTAAATAAAGCAAAACTAAAATCATTGTATATTTCTCTGTATGAATTTATAGATTCACAAGGCGAAATGGTGAATCAGCTAACATGTCTTACAGGGGCTTCCTTGGACCCGCATATGTGTGCGCGCAAGCACGCATACACACACACATATACACACACACACACACACACACACACACACATATAGACAGAATCCACTAAGAAATCAGACAAAGAGACAGGAGAGTAGAAAAGCTTAAGAATAGGTTGGGTAGAGTGAGAGGCACGGCATTGGAGAAAGGCCTTTGAGTTTTGGAGGGAGTACTATGCAGCAGTAAGCCGGGGCATAGGCCAACAGCAAGGGGCTAGGATGGGGAGAGAAACATTCTGAGAAAACTAGGCTAAAAGAGAGAGGCAGGGAAATGTGGAAAAGCAGAAAAGGGCAGATATTTCTTTTTTAGCAGCACAGAGGTTTCAATCCATATCAGTTCCTCTTGACTGGGATCAGATTGCAACGAATAGCAACACCCTTAACATTAATGCCACGACACAAAACACGTATACGACAGAGAGCATTCAGACAAAAGGTTTCCATTCTCAAAAGTATCTTACTGTAAAAAGCAGAAAATGTAAACGTTTTAATTTAGAAATGGAGCTGCGAAAATTGTTTCTGTTGAGTATACTCCTATAGAAGTGAAATCTTCTCTATGGCCTTGTCATTCTTAATATTTGAGTAGGTGCAAAAAGTTTAGACAACCTCAACCAACCCCATGATAGTAAGATAGTATTTCTTCAGATAGACCTTGACTATCTGGTCAGCGGAGAAAGTAGCATATAGGTGACAAAAAAGATAAATAGATAGATAAATAAATAAATAAATACACTCTATGCTAAAATCTAGACATGACTAGATATGATTACAGTTGGAAATTCAAACATTTTGCAATGTGTTAAGCCCATTAGTAGCCACTGAGCTATTGATATACAGAGATGTTGTATCACTTTTACACTAGCTTGGAGGTCTATATTAACTAACCATTCATATCATCTGCAAAGAACCATTATTATACTCTAAGATGACAGTCATCAACCTCTGTATGTCTATGGCTCAATGTCAATGTTAAACTGTATTTCATTGTCCTGTTTTACCTGGTACTTACTCAGAAACGTGTATGTAAATAGAATCAACATTATTCCTTAACATTAGAGCAACTAAGCTCTTATCAATTAAAGGGATACATTTTTGTATGCCTATTTATTTTTTCTAACCTGTGTCATTGTCAATTGGTAAATATAATTTAATATACATACAGTATAAGTCAGACTATAATGAAGTTATTACTGTTTTCTGTGAATAAGTCCCAGAGATGGGGAAACACAGGGTACAGTAAATACTGACCATTGTGATCTCGTCTACGTCGATACGAGAGAACCTATTGCACATCCTGTGATGGATTGACTGATGCGAAAACGATATCAACCAATCAACAGCTTCATTAATGAGTACAAAATAGATTTTAAATAAAGTGTATTACAGTACTAGATGATTCTGAGCAAATACCAGGTAAGCAGCATTTCCAGGATTTTCCGGGGGTTTTACATGAGAACGTTGGCACGCGTGTCTGGTAGTCGCAACCCCACCAAACCTCCGCCGACCAGCACAGCAGAGGCCAGCAGGATGGGGATGGCCTTGGTGATGCCGACCAGGGAACCGAAGATCAGATTGCCCAGCACTGCGGCCAGTTTACACATGGCATTACAGAAGCCAAAGCCCGTACCCCTAAACGCAAAACATCAGATGAAACGCGGTTAAGAAAGGAACGTTTGTTACAGTGTAGGGGAATAAATAAACCTCCAGTGATATTTGTTTCACCTCCTGTCTGTTGGGTAGAGCTCAGCGGTGACCACATCCAGAGAGTTCCAGGCAGAAATGCTGAGGCCATTGTAAAGACACAGCATAAAGATCATCATAGATTCACTGGTGCCAAACCAGAGGAAGAAACAACTGATTCCTGACAGCACCATGGAGCCCCCTGCAGGACAAAGTAGCAAGCATCAGCTCTTATTCCATCCCATCCAGTACAGTGTGATGCACACTTTGCACATTTCATGAGAATCAAGGTGTTTATCTCACGTTAACACTGTGAAATATTTACTGTTTGTTCAACCTTTGGAAGGGGTAGGATGGCACTGATCCCATATAATTATACAGAATATCCTCCTTCATGCAGACTTCATGGCTGCATTCAGATTTCGAGCACAAGTAAATGATGTTTATAGGGCGACACGCCCACTTAAGAGATTGGAACAGTTACACTTTTTCCAAGTTAGCATTACATTGCTCTCTTCGTATTCTATTATCTTTGCTTTAAATGTGATGATAGCCTGTGATAAACAGTTTTAAGTGGTTCATTAAATCACCTGCCAAGTACTTTTTTAAAGTGGTGCCCTTATCCAAACAGTTTCAATGGACAGCTTCCCATGGCTGTGTAACAAACCATCTGGCTTGTCAAGTTACAGGGCTTCACCTGGCACTTCTCCTCTCTCACTATGAATAAAATGTATTTTCTATGCAAAATACTTTGTTGTACTGTACTGTATATCTCTAGTATATATATTTACTATACATGCATGGGCTGTGCACTCTGCAAACATGAATGAAACAGCAATGAACCCAAATTCCAAAAGTGCTATTACAGTAGTCCTTCTCTTTAATGTTGCAGGCTCATGGTAAGACATAATGAATCATCTGTTACTGGAAATGTTTTAAGGTGGGGCTTGACTTCTGCAATAAGTAACTGGGTGAGAACATGTCATGACATGCATTACAGTAAATGGGCACTCCTTTGTCATGTTATAGCACCAATCAAACCCGCTATGCACCCCGGCTTGTTTGGAAAGTGCTGGAGGGGCACACAAAAACTGTTCCCTGGCCCCTGAGTGCTGACTGTTTTGTGCTCTACTCCTAATCCTAGAGGCGTGCATTCAGTACACAGTGGTATTTCACATATATACAGACATGTATGGTTCTAGGAGCCCTATGATGCAATTGAGTTGAGCTTTTAGAGAACCTGCCAACCAATTACCTGAACATACTGTATTACGACATACCTAGCATGCTTAGCCGTCCAATTTTGTCCATGAGAAGGGCAGAGACTATGTTGCCAGGCAACACAGCAAGTGTGCCCAGAAAGTTGACAAAGTAGACCCAGTAGGCGCTGTAGTCATCATCATACGTCATCTGACAGCCTGTCTTGTTGTGGTGGAAGGAGCTGTTGATCACCCTGGAGTTCATTAGCTTGGCATCACTGATGTCTATAAATGTGTGAGAACAGCATGTTTGTGTTTCTTAATTCTATTAACATCATCATTAAAAACATATTACCATTGAAAAACAACAATATGTAGTATGTGAATTTGTTGTTCAGTGTACATTTTCCAATATATTTAGATTAGATTTACCCAGATTATATATATCTGTATTTATGCCTTTATAAATATGACAGAAAATATAATATTGCAAATTCACATATGGTAGGTGGTACAATATAATTTAAGAATTGTTTTGAGAATATTAAAATATATAGTAGTTGGAGGCACACACAATGTATATTTTAGATTTTTCATCATAAAACAAATCATTCATAAAAAAAATATATTACCAACGATTTTTTTTGGACCATAAACATATATAATACAGATTGTTTCTTAGAAGGTAATGTTGTATTTTGACTACTACTTATTTTACCCAGAAATTACCAAACATTCCCCACTGTCACATCTAAACTCCCTCCTCCATTCTCTTTATTGTCTGTGCCCCAAGGATATTTTGGTCAGGGTGAAGAGACTTCATTTCCCATGAGGCCCTACCAATGGCCTGCCATGATTTTACTCTATTTTCACATTCAGCTGTTTCCTAAGTGCTAGAGGGAACCATTACCCAATATAGGCCCCCACAAGGTCTGATTCAGCGTAAGTCGTCCAGGAATGTTTATTGAGCCCATGTTTGTGTCAGCTCCAAAATGCCTGGACTGCATTTTTACAGCAAAACAATGTAGGCGTTACTTCACTTGTCAGGCACCTCTACATATACATTAGTCATTGTCTTGAAGATGTGAAATTTGTTTTATATTATACAATATAGATTTGGCCATTACAGTGAGCTAATACTATCAAATGGCTACAACAATGTCATGCAAAAAAGCTTAATTTTCACATAAATTAAACAAACCATATACATTTCCACCTATTGCTTCCAGCTTAACAACTGGTCTCCAACTGTATTATTGAGAAACAGCCAAGCGTATCAGTATGAGAGGCTTGGTGCGTTAAGACATTGCCATTGTTGCAGACCTGCTCGGCTCAATTCTAGTGCTAACAACAGTGAGGTGGAAGCAGAGAGGCAATCTGAGCTGGGGCAGATAGGTTAAGTAATTTAGTAGTGTAAAGAAAAAGCTATAAACACTCTGTTGCAGGGACTACACAGCACCTACTGACCTATCAGAGAGAGGGAGAGATCTAGAGAGAGAGGAAGAGGGGGGAGAAAGAGAGAGAGAGAGAGAGAGAGAGAGAGAGAGAGAGAGAGAGAAAGAGAGAGAGAGAGAGAGAGTTATGTCTCTGGCATAATGTGATTTTAAGGGCAGAGGGAGAGAGTGCAATGTGTCAGCCTCTGTGCTGAGAAGATATGCTCTGAATGCATCCTGTTTGTTGGAAATAGGATTCCATAACAGATAATGTGTGTCATTTAAGTTGACAAACTGTTCAGCTGTGATTGATGCACACTCTAAACACAGACAGATCACCTAATAAGTCTGCGCGGTGTTGTAAAACTAAGCTCGGCATTGACTGAAAGAGTAATTGATAGAACAGACTGACCGGTATTGTAAAAGAAGGAGTCTACAAAGGTACAGTTCTTAAAGAAGGTTCCCACTGAAGAGACGTCTTCAAAATAGCAGTTCTGAAAGCTGGAGTCCACAAACGTGACTGCCTTGAACCTCATGCCGATAAACCTGTGAAGCAAAGAAATACAACAAACTCTTTTAAATATGTTTAACATCAACAACAGTTATAGCAATGTGCTAATACAAGACATGAAAGCCATTCCGATGTGCAACCTGGGGTCGAAACCCCACAAATCAGGTCAACGCACATTCAATATGTACAATACAAATGCATCTCACCATTTCACCATTTCCATTTTTATTTCCCAAATAACTGCTTTTTTCTTTAATGCTTATCCTCTGTTATCAGAGTCACACAAACAGAAATATTTCTACTGCTCCTAGCTCTTGTTCAATACAGAATGTGTCTTATTGATTCCTAGGAGTGATGGTGATATGTACAGCTTTACGATGTCTGCATTGATTTAATCTCTAAATAGGAGTGTTTTCTAGAGTAATGAAAAAACAAAATGCGTATTGATGTGCCCGTTCTGTGCTAGTGTGTGTCTGTGTGTGTGTGTGTGTGTCTGTGTGTGTGAGAAAGAGAGAGAGAGTGAGAGAGAGAGAGAGAGAGGGGAGGGAGAAGTAGGATAGAGAGAGAGAGACAAAGAGAGAGAGAGAGAGAGAGAGAGAGAGAGAGAGAGAGAGAGAGAGAGAGAGAGAGAGAGA
>JAODUG010003268.1:0-11404 GCA_027564795.1 Aphredoderus sayanus | reverse complement strand
CTACTACTACTACTACTACTACTACTACTACTACTACTAATAATAATAATAATAATAATAATAATAATAATAATAATCTAATTATAATAATAATACTTTTTAATAAATAATTTACCATTATTTTAGTATAAGTATAACCAACATTCTCATTTCCCTTATAAATATATCCTCCTTGCAGTACATGTTTACCTATAGTACAATACACACATACACACAAACACACACACACACACACACACACAAGCACATACTGTACACACACACGCACACACAAAAATAGCCACACAATATAATAAAAGTACCCAGTACAAAGTCTCTTTTAATTCCCTCTCTCTCTCTCTCTCTCTCTCTCTCTCTCTCTCTCTCTCTCTCTCTCTCTCTCTCTCTCTCTCTCTCTCGCGCGCGCACGCGCGCACTCTCATTTCAAGCTAGTTTGATAATCATTAACAGTAAGTCATCCACATAATTGGTTTAACTGAATCCCTGTCAAATTGGTACATTTTGTTATGTCAAATTAAATTAGCCTTCACATTATTCATAGCATGAAATGATAAGCTGTACTGTACATGCCAGGTGGTCTGCTCACATATCACATGATAGACTAATAGCATGTTACTGTTGTCTGCCTGAGAAACATTCTGACTCAACATAGCAACATATATGTTTAGTCTATTGAATGGACTAATCGATAATATGTATGGTAAATATATACAAAATAAATATATATTTGAAAGGTAGTGCAAATGCAGTGCTGTATGAATAAATGTATAAATTGAATTGTAATATATTGACACACTGCATGTATTGCATATATTAGAATATTTATTCAGTTTAACTTTGCCTTTATAGACACTGAATGTAAAGTGTCACTGTGGGGAGTGTGGAAAGCGTGGAAAATGAGTAAGACCAGCAAACTTACAATTCTGTTTCAGGTTCAGATATGTCGCTGAACTGTGTGCTGCCGTTGGAGTGGGGTAGTCCTGGTGAAGGCTCCTCTGTCTTGTTGCTATCCTGACTGTTCGCCAGGCTGTCACTGCCCTCTGCCTTGGCAGCTGGAGACTTCTGGAAAGAGCCTGCTGTGCCCAACTCAGCCTGCCACAGAAAACAGGAGCAGCGAGTCCGCAGCTCTTTGTAAAAATTATTTACCCTCTGGGTGGACAGCCAAGGGCAGCCCAGCAGGTTCTTGAAAGCAACTCGGAACTCTGGGCTCCGGCAGTAGATGATAGGGTTGAGGCCGGAGTTGATGTAGCCCAACCAGTTTAGCAGGCGGAAGAGACCCACAGATGGAATGTCTCTGTTAAATACATTGATTATGTTTGCAACAAAAAATGGCAGCCAGCACAGGGTAAACGTGCCCATGATAATGCCTAAAGTCTTAAGTGCCTTGTGTTCTTTGACAAGCATTAGCCGAGAAGGCCGTCGTCTGGAGCTCTTCCTACGAGCTGCAGTGCTAGTGGTACCAGGCCCCACGCAGGCTATGGACAGGCCTGTGTTGATGGTTTGGCCCAGGTGTGTTGGTGGACTTTGATTCTGAAAGCGGAACCGATGCTTGTCAATGAGCTGTACCTGGCGTGTTGCTATTAGAAAGACTTTGGCATACACAAATATCATTATAAGTAAAGGGACGTAGAAAGACACTCCAGAGGAAATGATGGCAAAGATCCTGTTAGTCACAAAGTCACAGCAGGCAGGGTCTTCGTAGCACTTTTTTGCCTCTTCTTCGTCCTCTGCCCGCCAGTACTGGTTCATGATTGGTACAAAGGAGATGAGTGCCGAAACAACCCACACCACACAGACTATTAGCCTGGCGCGCCACTTATTTATCAGAACCTTGTGCCTCAGTGGCCTGGTAATGGCTATGTAGCGGTCCACCGCTATCACACACAGTGTCTCGATGCTCGCCGTCACACAGAGGACGTCTACAGAAGTCCACAGTTCGCAGAAGGTGGAGCTAAGCTGCCAGTTGCCCGTGACCACGATAGTTGCACCCAGAGGCACAACTAGCACACCCATGATGAGGTCGGCACAGGCCAGGGACATGATGAAGATGTTGGTCATGGTCTGAAGTGTTGGTGTGTGAGCTATGGCTATGATGACCAGCAGGTTGCCCACCACGATGGTTAGTATGATGATGACCAGGATGACCAGAATCCAGGGTCCCGTGGCCTCGTGGTAAGATCCTGTTTTATTGGTGGTACTGTTGACCACATATGAAGCTGTGACACTCCAGTTCATGTTGACGTGTGGACACAACTGTACTCTACTCTGCTGGGTCAAGTTCAACGTGTAGTTTTACATTTCAAAGATATAGAAAATGTAGTTTCTTTTAAATAAACAAAAAATAACAGTTTGCTTAAACACTCACAATACTCATAGGTGTGCTCCAAGATGAAACGGTTCATAGTGTCCGCCTCTACAGTCTCACTTGGATGCGCTCATACACCATCTGTGGTGTATGTGTCCATTTTTCCTTTAGGTTTCCAAAGACCAAGACCAGCATGTACGAAGTTCTTCTGCAGTGTCTTACAGCACCATGTTTAAACAAGATTAAAAAAAATATCCAAACAGTCAAAATAAAAAATTAAAATGAGTAGAACAAAACAAATGTATGGAGTTTGTAGGGCAAGTTTCTTAAAAATCCAACAGAGAAGCACAAAAACCCCCAAAAAAGGGATAAAAAGCAATGCTGCCAAGTTGTATATGTCCACTGGGATTAAAGTTGTAGCTTTTTGCTGAATGTTGTATAGCAGCGATGCTACTGTTGGAAACCAACAACAGTGACGCTTCTGCAACAGAACGGCTGTCCACTCCTTCTCTTGCCCTCTCTCTCTCTCTTTCTCTCTCTCTCACTCTCTCACTCACTCTCTCTCTCTTTCTGAGTTGTAGGTCGCCCCCAGCCTGTATTGGCTCTAATCACACCCAGGCTGATGGAGGGGAGGAGCCACCAAGTGTGCTTGTATGCTGAAGCCATACAGGGGAGCAGTTTACATGTGTCTGCACAGACCAACACACGCACTCACAACACAAGCAATAGAATTGCTAGTGTAAATCTTGTCCTGCAAGAAATCACCTTTGTTTTTTTATCATCTAAAGGGATACATACATAAACTATTGAAAAGCAAACACATTAAATACACACACTTGCAAAATCGACAGTATATTGTGAGGCAGGTGATTGTTTTTGGCACCTGGTTACACTGAGCAGTGTAAGATTCACTTGAGTGTACTTGTCAAATGGGCAGGCCCGTTTGAAGGCCAGCATTGGACTAGCAAGACAGGAAGCTAACTTCAGTTTGTTTGGCAAGTGTAACAAATAAATTTGTCAACACAGGTTATGCCCGTTCCAAATAATTGTCACGGCAGTTCTGCTACTGGTTGATATCGCTAAATTCACCACAGTGAATTTAATTTACTGGAAGTGAATCATGACATACTATTTGAATGTTTGTTCAGAAATTTGGTAGCTATAAATGCAAAGGTATTACTCACTCCATGCATGATCATAGATGCCTTAGAACATTAACCTAAGGCTTTATTGTTACCTGACAATGTAAACAATGTGGTGTCAGCATTATAGTAACATTAGGTCATTCATATAACATAATGGTCAAATTAAAAACATACAGCCTGTTTGTTTTATTAATTAACAGTGTTACCCAGTTAAATCATTGTTGCTTTTTCCTGCAAACACCCATTTCCAGTTCAGTTTACCAGAGTCCCTTGCTTATGAAGGCTTTACTTACAGAATTTATGATCAAACCAAAAGACACAAGACACTTCAAGCCCTAAAGACACAAAATACCTGACCTGCTTGTGACTTATGACTACTCAAAAAATGCACAAAGTAATAGATTACTATCTTGTGGTGACTCAAAGGCAGTACATTGAGAAGGACAATCAAGGGAATGCCTTACATGTTATTCATTGCAGTTAGCCGAGGGGGTGCTTTGCTCCATGTACTTGTCATCGAGTAGTTCCTTCTTTGGTCTGTTCCACAACAGCAGCTGTGAACACTTTTTTAAAGCTGCACATGTTTTCTGCATCGCTGTTGCATTGATTATAGGACAACCAATAGCAAGAAATACAATTTAATTCTTCATGGTCATGCATTAATTCTAGTAGATGTTAACTGCAATGTGCATGTCATTTACATGTTTATGTGCACTGGATGTGTGAATTTGAATTGTTTTATTAGGCTAGAAACGTTAAGCAAACCTTACCTGGGGAAATCAAACATCTGCTGGTAATGTTGCTCAACGGAGCAGGCAGTTTGCAATATAAAGTAATTTGTGGATTTCCCCAAGGGGATCCTGGGTTAATTAATGTTGACCTATGATTAACTTCCTACTGTCTTTCTTTCATCGCAAAGTGCAAAGTATTTTTATACCTTGGTAGAAAGCTGATGGACCACACCCATGCTCACTTATTTGACCGAAAATACAATTATATCTAAAACATAGATCATGATACAATACACTCACGGGCCTTTTGATGTCTTGCTTGAGGCCCCGATGCCCCTCCCCTGTTTTCTGGTCTTATTTAATGGAATTCTTCGTCTGGGTCTGTCACTCAACAGGGAGGAAGTTGTGGTGTTGGGAGAGTATTTAGAAAGAGGAAGAGTGGGCAAGCGCAAATTACTAAACCCTTTTATGCCAGATGACCAAGAGGCCCAGTCTGACGGCATCAAATGAGACGCCAGCGTGAAGCTGATAGCTTGACAGCTGCTCATTTGTCTATGCGTGAGAAGATGCCATTGATGAGTCTGGAGCTGGTCCTATTCTAGTTAGGCATGACGAAAGGCAAAAACTGAGGTGTTGATAGAAGAATTATCCTGACATCTTTCTCACCACTACAGTGGAAGGGCTCCTGGTAAACCACAGTACCTCTACCTAGACATGCGAGGCACATTTTATCCATGATGTTGCCTGTGTGTATTTGCTTTTTATAATGTATTAAAGGCGGTGAAACAAAATAAAAATTCTTGAAATAAGAAAATATTACAAATAATGCGGCTTAAATAAAAGTTATATTTTTATATCATATATAACAATACGCCCTCATATGGCGTATTGTGGCCATTTCAGGGGCTTCAACCCACAGTTTGAGAACCACTGGCTCAATACTCCAACAAAGGGTTTTGAAATTAAATTATATTCCTCAGCCCCCCCAGTCTATGACTGAAATGTTCATACATTACATCATGTATAATGTATCATATCATTGAATGACCTGAATCTCTAGAGACATACCTGAGTTCAGATCCATTCTTCATCAGATGGAGACCTGATTTACAGACTTCAGTGCAATAAAGGGAACTGCTCAGTTCAGTGTGGCAGGCTGTAAATCACCAGTACAGTCACAACGCTTTAGAAAGCCTGTTCATTACACACTCCCTAACAGTTCATGGGAATGTTTCCTTCTCTTGCCATGGAACCCTCAAGGATGATGTGACCTGATCTGCCTGTGTTAGGACAACTACTGGTATTTCTGTGCCGACACAACAGCCTACACTATAGCACACAGGCCTAAACTCTGCTGGCCATCTGGATTTGACAAGCTTAATATTTAATTCACCACACAATCCATCTGGCCAAACCCAACAATCCCATAGTTGGAAAAGTTCACACAGTCATTCTTCTATTCACTTTCAGTGGAGGAAGCCCTCAGGCGTAAATCTTGATGATGTGAGGGATTAGAGGCTAGGTTCAGTGGCTTCAGGATTTGGAATAGCCTTGTTCACAATCACCAACTGACAATCTTAGCCCATTTGTATAATGCATTATGTGAAGAGTAGCATTCCCCCTTTAAACCTCCGTTCTACAAGTGAAGGATGAGCTGGATGAGATGAGTTGACAATCTTCGTCCTGTCAGACAAAATCACAGCTATGTAAATACAGTAGGTCTATATTTCATAGTAACTGTAGGCCTATAGTATGCCCCAATTTGCTTTGGAAGGCTACACTTTGGAAGGCTACACAATTATTTTTTTCAGATGCAAACCTCAATGGATTAATATAGAACAACATACAGTACACCTAGCATGCATTTTGGAATTGCTGGGTGTTTTCTGCTTATCTGAGCCCACACAAATGCACACTGTGAGTTTGTTTAGTGGCATTTCTCTTTTGCACAGGAAACTCTCCATTAGCTGGTGAAGCTAATCAAGAAGGGAAGGAGGTGAAGGGTTTTTCTGTGAGTGCAATAAATGCTACAGTGTAGTAGACATTATGACAGATATGTTGTATGACATATCACAGGCATAAATAATAATGGCAAAACAATACAATGACTCTTTACATTTGTGTTGGCAAATTACCTTACATGTGGCACACAAACCAATAGGGATTGCAATTGCATGACTTGGCCAATACATCTTTTGTGGTCATTTTAGCAATTTAATTCTATAAGTGTCTGATGATTTCAAAGAGAAAATATAGTGGAAATAATTCCACCTGAATGAAAAACGGATGAGCAATTAAAGTATTTTCCCCTATGTGTGTATCCTGGGGTGGTTGAAGCCACAAGCAGGGCCAGCAGATGTGGTGGGAGATCGTGTAAAGACGTGAAACGAGGGTGTTCCAAGACTAAGCGGTTCAGCGTTCCACAACTATCATGTCGCAGGGAAATCACACTCATTACCCTCTGAGTGGAAACACATGCCGGGGTTCCTGGAGCCCCTTTTGGAAGTGTGTTCCAAGCAATATTGCGGGGCTTGCAGTCCCCTTTGTCTAGTTGTATGCTCTTAACAGAGGTCTCTGGAGAGTTGTCCTGCTCCTACACAAGGAAACTGGAAATTTTAGGGGCTGTCAAGACATTTCATTTTGACAACCCTTCCCTTAGAGATGTCACAGAAATATATACAGATGTTTTGCCTGTTAATCTAATATTTTTGCTCACACTATATTGAAATCAGTGTGTTTTTCTTAGCTTAATTTTGTTCACAAGATGCAGGGTTAACGGACATACCAATTCTAAGCATTAATATAGTAGAAAAAAAGGGTTTTTTATGTAAAGCTGCAGTATAGTGTAATTGCATGCTAAGCAGATAATGACATCAAATACATCCCTATCCATGTTATAATGAGGGTTAAACAGGTCCCTATGTAGGCATGGAATTTACTTTGTGCATGTGAGTGTGTTCCTCGGTTTTTCACACAATTGTGTGAAAAACAAATTGAAATGCCCAAAACAGGAAACCATGTAATACAAGATCTTAAACATTACATAATAATACAGAAACTTGATGATTACTTGTTAGGACACAGTAGCATGTGATGGCACTGTATATGTGCAGATGTACATAGTGTGCATGTGTGATACATTTATACATACAGTATGTGTGTGTGTGTGTGTGTTTGAATTGTCAGTAAAGTCTCAAAACACTTTACAGGACTGACTCACATTCATACACATATTCATACACCGATGGTGTCCACCGGGAACTGCTAGGCTTAGGTGTCTTGCTCAGAGACACCTTGACACTTGGTGAGGAGTTAGCAGGGTTCGAACCAGGAACATCTCGATCACTTCTCTCTGCGCCACTGTCATCCCTAGCATTACGTATGGGCCCATTCCATTTTGTTATTTACTAAATTAGTGACACAGTCAATACATTGTCAATGCTGGTGCCGTGGCATACTGTACCTAAACAAAATAGACCTTTACTGTAGTAAATGCTATGAGCAAGCATACTTACAGAAGGGTTTTCCCAAGAAAACTGTATATTAGGAAAACACACATCTTCTGTACATGTGTGTTCTCTAAATGGCCACGGTACACAGATTGTGGTGCCAAGTGACTATTAAAAAGGAAAGCAACATCCACAGCTACATACACATGTTAAGTTATAGGCTGACAATGGCACCAGATATTTAAGAGACAACCCGGTGGCCTCTGCTCTTCCTCTACATTAGTGAATGTGTCACAAGGAAGAAGGCAGGAGGGCATGGTTGGCTGGGTCTGGCGCCAGAAAAATAGCAGAGGGAGGATAGCCAGAGGGAGGGAGAGAGAGAGAGGAAGACAGAAAGAGAGGGAGAGGTTTTAGTGGTAGTGGTTCTGGTTCAGCTTCTAGTCCTCTGGGATAGATAACTGCTGTAGAGCTTGTATTTCGTTTACCACAATTGGGCTTTGTAGCATTTGCATTATAATCATTGTTATTAATTAGGCATATCATTATCTTAGTAGTTATAATGGCCACCCATGAGTTACCTGACTGAAATGACCTGCCTTAAAACAGCCACCACATTTGTTCTTGTTATTAGAGAACACATGTATTATACATAGTAATAGTGAAATACAAGACTACACAAGCTGTGTCTGCTACATTACTATGTGGCATATTTACTGCAACAATTGGTGCAGATGTGGTTGTATAACATGCCCATTAATCCCTGTCTTCTGCTGTATATCACAGCTTGGTACTGGAAAAGACTGATACAGAGCTTTGTTTTGTCTTAAACCAGGACAGGTTTGAACATATTCTTAACTCTGAACAACCGGTTCAAGATGACCAGATATAAATACTTTCAGTGATTACTTTCTTAGCGCTCCATTCCAGTGATCCATATCTTCAGAATGCGTAATGTTTGTATTGTGATTTAAATATACCAGTTTAAATGGTGCTGCTTGCTGTAAAGTTTATAAAATGTATTCCCCTTATAAGGCCTAATAGTAACTACTTTTGTAACTAGAGCAGACCTTTTCATAAGACACCAAGTTGTGAGTGTTCTGGTAGCATAAATGCACCAGTTATAAGTTAGACATTATGCAGACATTACCTAGTTTTACATGTTGGCATGCCTCTAAACAGCCAAAGTGAATGAGTAAGAGATACACAGCAAATTTTCCAGACTAATGTCAAAGCCTTACCCCATGAAGAAGGAACAGTTTGGGCGTGACATCACAGCCCAGTGAATTGAGACATAGACCAAACTTTGACAAGCTAGGTGTACCAGACATTTTTTTTGTGTTCAAATTCAGCACTCAAAAAAAATTAGATGCGGGTAGCCTGTCAATCAGCCGTAACATGTTTTTTTGTGTGACAGGAATATAAACAATCTTTATTTGGACCCACAGAAGTCCTTTTGACTTCTGTGGTTGAGCATTTTTCAGTTTCCACTGACTTGATGTGTATTTGTGTATACCATGCACAGTGTTTCAGGGTGGGGCACTGCAGCTTGCCTTGAACCCCACCACCCATATTAAGTGGTCTATTAGAGACAAAGGTACTATAGTAATTGTATTAAAATGGCCATGGGCAAAGTTCTTTAAATAATTATCCCTGGTTAAATGTTATTTTAGATTTTTTTTAAACACCATATATCTGGCCACCTTCAGATATCTATATATGGCAAAAAGTGAGTACATGAGTGTCAACAAGTGTTGACACTTTATTATAAACTCATTCCCAATCCCTGGCGTGACATGAGCACAGGAGTTGGCACACACATGGCATTCACAAACTACATTAACTGCCAAGGGGCTCGAAACACAGATATGCAACAGCGACAGGAGGAAGCAAACATATCCTTTCTCTTCTTCTCACTTTGTTCCGTTGTCCCCCTCATGAAGTCTAGATGTAAACTGGAACTATTTAAGTAACATATAGGATAAGAGATACATATATATATAAATATATATATACACTGTTTGTGTAGGTGAATCCCAGGTTGTCAAGCATCTACAGCACACAAACCAGTCTTATCTGTCGATGCTTACTGGTTAACTATCAGGACAGCCAGATAGAGTTACTGCCACCTCACTGGCCCACTGATAAAGAACCAACTGAAAACAGCGCATTGATGTGTATTGATAACCTAAGATGACTTTTGGTGTGGGGAAAACCACGAACACCCGGAGGAAGCCCACACGAACACAGGAAGAACATGCAAAGTCACCAGAGAAACACATCTCCACAGAGAGCACATTCCTGCCATGAGGCTATAGTCTTAACCACTGAACCACTATGCAATGGCTCACGCTAAAGGCAAATGTCATTAAATGTCAGGTCACATTATCATCGAAGACATTTTTATAGAAATAGCACAGTGTATCCTAGAGAGCAGAGTACAGTATATGGGTGAATTTCAAAATGCAATGTTTCTTCATTTCCAGCTGGAATTAGTTTTTCTCTATTGCTTTATTTGCAAACTCCAAATGATCCTTTTAAGGCTTACATCAAATCTATTGAAATTGCTTGTACCCAAGACCTGTAAGTGCCCCATCAAACAATGACGACTTACTGGAGAGCCCAATTACTATGTAATGCTAAAAGCCCCCAACAATATCTTAATGTGTTTTTTGAATTCTTTCTTTTCTCCTGGACATCATCGCCATATTGTGCTGATTACGCGTTCATACATATGTTAGTACACCATAATACACTGTAGACCATTAATTTGTGTTTTTCCGTGTTCTGAAAGGTAGAAAGTGTTCTACCTTTCGGCAGTATCTACCAGTCTTTACGATAATATTTTAGCCAACAGCTCCGTCCCTGGTGCCATGTGCTATTTAAATAAAGCTGAACATGCGGATTGCAGATAAGGGTGGAAATAGGAAAAGTAAGAGCAAAGGAGTCAGATTATGTAGCCGCCTAGCAAAGGATACAGCATTTAGAAGAACAACAAGACATAATACTACGCCCATATGCACTTCTACATCAAATAAATTAAGGGTCTCTGTAGCTCCATGGGAAATCCTTATACTGGCTTATCCTAGTGCTCTGGTAGTGATCCCATGGGGCTGTAGAGATAACAGGAGACGAGCGGGGCAGAGAGGCCGAGAGGAATCTCTTTTCCTTTGTTCCTAAATACTTTAGCTGCACGCAAGTCCCAAGACAGGCTTACCTCCTATTTTTTGGATAATACTAAGTTGCGAGTAGAAGTAGTATACAGACACACCTCAGTGCTGCTCTTCCACATGACCTATTCACCTGCTCAGAGGAATCTGGACCGGCCAGTTCACGCTTGAGCTGAACTTGGGAGACAGACAGCACTATAGTAGAGCGTAAGAATGTGAAGCGCTCAGAGGGCGGATGGGGGATAGGCGTCAAGGGCAAAAGGTAAGAGGGTTTAGGCTGTAGGTTCAGACAGGACAGGTGGCATGAAAACATGAGATTGCGGCCCGCGATAGCATCTCTCCAGGCTGCCTCTTTTTGCTTTGGAACATTGCTCACATTGCTAATGGTATATGTAGGCAGGCGGCGAGTTCAGACCTGTTTCTCGGACTTCTAAAATAGAACAGCCTCTCTGTTTGACTGTGGCTGTTAATTCAGGCTAGGCAGCCAGAGAGCCAGTCTGAAAATGCAAACAGTACATCTCATTGCTCTGGGGAAAGAAATCGTCATTATGAGCGGAAAAACAACAGCATCGGGGGAGGGGGGGGGGGGGGGGGGTGCCAAAATATA
>JAODUG010003266.1:8294-25336 GCA_027564795.1 Aphredoderus sayanus | reverse complement strand
GTACATAAGGCTTCACATGCACCTGAACAGCACTTTAGAATGTGTCTGATTCATCGAGTCAAACTACTTAAAGGTGTGCGTAAATCAAGCGTATGAACGATCAATAAATCCAACTTTTTTTGCACATTTTTGAACATTCTAAACGTTGAATGTTGACAGAATTTGAAACTTTTCTTAAAAAACATTGATAAATGAGGGCCCAGGCTCGTAAATGGGCACACGTGGGTTAGGAAAATAACACAAATAGTGTATTAATTATTATTATTTACATTTTGTCTTGTTAATAATGGAGAAAAAATCATAGTGTCAAACTAACCTTGTTGCTAGGTCCATATATTTATATTTAGAGTGCAGTTACAGCAGTGTACTTTTAGGACACAAAAGATATGAAGGACGGCAATATTTTAGAAACATTTATATTAATACAGTTAATGTTACAGTGACTAATGTACCCAAATCCACTTTCACCACATATAGGGTCACATTCCCAAACATGTACTGTTATAGCACCCTTGAAAATATTTTGTATATCGTCAAAATGATTTATCTAACAAACTAAATGTACATGTTTGCATTCATCCTTTTAAATGATTTAAAGTCCTTGAAAAATATTTAACATTGTCTAGTTATATTTTTAAAGAGCAGGGCATACAGAGTGATATTGTCTAGCATGCCTTTGTAGGCATATTTCCATCAACCTCACAAAATAATGTAATTATGGAGCTTTACAATACAGTCCATCAGCTGGTAGTGGAGGGACCAGCAAGGGCAGCCTCATTATCATCATTCTCCTTCATGGACATTAAACAATCAAGGAAACTTTCCAGCTAGGGCTACTAAACAAGACTGACTGGCCTGTTAAAGCTGCTGGCACAGGGAAACAGGAACAATGTCCAGATTTCGAGTGGGAGAGCTTGTCGCGTCCCTGTGTTTAATCTGGAACCGAGAGGTTTTGGAAGGATGGAATGGATGTTTTTACAGCGATTACTGGAACCAGAGCCATGTTTAGACTGGTCCAAATCCTCCTTCATGTACTGTAAGACATTCATAAATCTATTTTTGCTGATGATGACAAGCCAAGTATGTCACCTTGGTCAGTGTAGAATGAATCCTACGCCAATACCGGGGCCAGGTTTCCCAGGGAAAACGTTTAACAGGTTGAGCATGCTTGGTGCATATGGCCTCTCTCCCAGAGGCCCGCCCAATTTGTTAGGATACAGAAAGAGATGAGAGCAAGATAAGTCTAGCAGTTTAATGATTTATGACACCCCAGGCTACTTTCATCTCCCTTCTACACATCCAGACCAAAAGCATAAATAAACACG
This sequence comes from Aphredoderus sayanus, assembly GCA_027564795.1. Taxonomy (NCBI): domain Eukaryota; kingdom Metazoa; phylum Chordata; class Actinopteri; order Percopsiformes; family Aphredoderidae; genus Aphredoderus; species Aphredoderus sayanus. Next base: position 24,011 of record JAODUG010003266.1, on the reverse strand, counting down.
CATGGAACATAGAGGCACTCACACACACTCAAGACTCGTACACATACCGGTGCACACATATACACAGAACAAAAGAAATCCAGTTACCAGTTATAATTGAATCGCTCAAGTGTGCTATTGTATTACATATGCAACCAAGCATATCACTTCATCCATTTTTCTGTTTCTTTTCTTCTCCCAGAAATGTCAATTTTATCTGCACGCGCACACACTTTGATGCAGCACTGTTGGTACTTCCTGATTTCATTTCCATAGCGACTGCGACGAGAGATTTCCTCTGGAGCAGTGGATTCTAAGCCAACGTATCAGCCACAATGACATGCAGATCGGGCCCAGTGACTGCGGTTGATAACTTTCTCCTCCAGAGCTCCTCGCTGCAGCCTGCCTTTACCTTTTTTCCCCATTTCCATCCCATCCTTTTAAAATAAAAACAGCTTCAGCAAAAGGGACACGGGGTTGCAAGCTCAGATGAGCTCACTGATGGGACATGTAGTTCATTCCACATTTCCCCTCTCGCATATTGAACTGCACTGTCAATGCTTGGACAGGCAAATGTAAAATATCTTCCTTCGGTCCAGAGCGCTATCACCAACCGTCCCTCGAAAGAGAAGTTTCATCAAAACACAGATGACAGGAAAAAGGTGTCTACTCAGGAGTGAGAAAATGCAACACATGGCACAACCATAAATAATTATAATCCATAGCTTGTGCATGGCAAGCAATAAACCATAAAAGAAGGATTTATGCGGTGCATTGCTATGGATTTACAGCTCAACACAGAAGCCGCTACGCAGTGTATTGACACCGATACGAAGGACCTTCTTTTGAACTCTGCCTGCAGATACATGGATAATCTGTTGGCTTTCATTAGTCGCCAAAGCTAATGAATGTGCCATTATAAATTAGTTTTTTTTTTTTGTTGCTCAGACCATGAACAGGTAAGGCACAAACTGGGTGCTGGAGGGTATGAATGGGCAGACTCCACTCCACCTCCTCCTTCTGCCTGTTTCTTTTGAAGTGGTAATGGGCTTAAGGTGCGTGTAATTTTCCTGCTGATAGTGGATATGGGAGAGGGCCACACCTGGGTGCGCAGGATAAGGAAGGAGAACTTGGGGCTTTCCCAAAGGCACTACACACTTCGCCTGCTATCTGCTGCTTGATAAAGGAGCAGGTGTGGCCCTGAAGTAGGATGCCGATAATGCTAGCAGAAGTAGCCCCCCTTTTAGAATGCGACAAGATAAGCGGCCCTGACACCACAGCTGAAATGCGTTGTCTTGACGGTCTCTGGGTTGATTTGAAAAAGCAGTTAATGAGTTGAAGTAGTATTATATAAGGTTTAGGGTTATTATATAAGTTATATTTCTGTACTGTGTGTTTACATGGTCTACGACAGGATGGGCTTAAGTATTGTGGATTTATGAACATTTCCCTTGCACAGTCGTGAGGTGTGATACTCTGAAGACGTGAGCTGAATGCTAAAGCTGTGCTGCTCTTGCTGCCATACATCACACTTTAAAGACACACCATGCTGCATTGACTTTAGCAGTCCACCACGGCAGTTCATTTAGTGGATTGTTCAGGAAGTACTAATACTTCTGACTTGGACTTGAGTCAGACTCCAGTCACAACTTAAGTTGTAAGACAAGTTGCAAGTTAGTCAAGTGGCACAGCCTACATTAATTAGATGACTTGCCACAATCTTTGGTTTTGTTTAATAAGAAATAGCCCACATTATCATGTGGCTATGCTTTGGTTGATATTTATTATTACAGCACATTACTTTATGATCCTTTTTTCCCAAACTCCATACATTACAGCCAGAATACAACAGCTGTGGTGCCAACAGAAACAACAGTACATAAGTTATTGTACTGCATTAGACAAAAGACATGTCCTTATATGTGAGCAATACCCAAAGGTATATGGCAAGACAGCCCTCTACACTACACCACTACAGTTGGTAGAAGTTGGGAAAAGAAAAAGAAGGCAGCAGAGTCACAGTAAGCTACTGTATGAGGGCTGTGTGCTGATAGTTTGGGGGTATGTAGGAGGCTAGCAGGATGGATGGCAGCCTGTGTGTCCTCTGCAGTCTCCCATTGCAGGCCAGGGTGGAAAGAACACAGTTCACCTTCATCTATCAGCGGCGTCGCTGTGACCACTATAACTCATCTTCACCTACACAACACTATATGGAAGGTGAACGTGAAGGCGGAGAGAGAGAGGGAGAGAGAGAGAGAGAGAGAGAGCACAAGGAAAGAGAAGGAGAAGGAGATGTGCTGGAGAAATGGTGGAGGAGTTTTTCTGGGCAACTTTGCAAGAATATGTATTTCCATTGCGGTGTTAAAATTGATGATGGTGTGGATGTGTTCATTCCTCTTTGTCTGCTTCACACAAACTATACTGCAAGGAATGTAACGAATGTAGGCATCAACCGATTATGGAAGTTAGAGCACAGCGTTATGTATAAACAGATGCAGCCATGCTGTACACACACATAGGCACTATTTGATTACCTTGGTGCATTCTGTCTGTGCATTAAAGCTGCTGATATTACATTGATTAGCCCTTAAGGCCAGCTGCTGGATGTCAGTTCCTATAGCCGGCCGATCAATAAGACATAAACCAGTTATCATCTTTGGTATTGACCTTATTATGCAATGTGGATAGAGATTAGAGCTCCCAATATGGCGAGGGAGAAGGAGGACAGGGTTAATCATGCTCGACCCTGTTCCCTGGTATAAATGGCTGCAGCGAAGCCTTGTCCACAATGACGTATCACCTTTTGCCAGCCTATTCTGGTCCTGACACTGGTAGCTAAAGTCAAGGAGGAAAGGTATGTCACCATTCAGAAACAGTCTGAGTAGCAGGGTGTGTATGTGTGCGTCTGTGTGTGCGCTCATGCACACTTCCACCTGAACAGGTGTTCCCCATCTCCTGAGAAGTGCTCTACATACAGTCACCTTGGGCAGTGTCTGTCCTGTTAGTGAACATGGAGCACTGGGACAGCCTGACTGGTTGGCTGGGGGGTTTCCTCCTTGTTCACACACAACACAGACACAATGCATGGAGAGGACAGGAGAGCAGCAGGCTGATCTTAGAAGTACAATAGTACAGTGAGTGTAACTAATTAAAAAATCTCTCTGACAAACAAACACACAAACAACTTTCTGGACAAGCAAGTCATGTGCAAGCATGAGCCAATAAGTGGGAGTCGGGTGAGGGCAGAATTTTACAAACATACATGTAACAGATGGGCAGAGCAGAGGCGGATGCAGAAGAGAACGTGGAAACTGTTTTATTTGTACCATACAAAGCGTAGCAAGAAACATTACAGTGCAAGAATTGGAAATCAAATCCAGTCATGAACTGAAAAGTCAACTTGTATATTGAATCGTAAATGAGTTAGAGACATACAGACACAGAGACACAGCAACAACCACACACACAGTGATGCTGCTGTACTGTACCTACAGTATGTAGGTCTGAATGTCTCTGCTAGCCAGTTCCAGCTATAATGTGTATGACCTTGTCTAATGCACAGCATGCTACGTTTATGTCTCTGTCCACTGGAAGTCGGTAGCTGCACACTGCACAGCCATGTACAACCCCCATTACTCTTTTAGGGAGGCCTAAGTCTAAGCTTAAATCAAATGCTAGACTTTAACTTTTATATTATTATTTATATTACATAAAGAAAACATGTTGAGACCCACTCCTACAAAGACAAATTCTCCACCACTGGACAGCAAGAATAAGGGGAGCAATGGCAAACGGATAAGTAGGGCAGTAGAAGGGAGACTGGGGGATTAAAGGGTCTCTGTCCCCGTCTACAACTTTCACCCTCCTCAGCAGATCCTGTCAGGCTAGAGCAGAGAGCAGGGCTGTGACTGAGCGGGTTAGTGGAGCAGAAAGATGAACGGGGTGGAAGCGAGAGGGGGAACGGAGGGGAGCGCAGGGGAGCAAGCCCCGGACGGAAAAGACCAGAGGTGGTGGAGAGAGAAGGACCAGAGAATAGCAAAGATGTAACGTTGTGGGATAGGACACAAGAAGAGGAGAAAGGAACAGGATGACGGGGAGGAAGGGGGAGACCGTATCCAGGTGACGGGGGGGGATTAAGGGCATGACACGAATCCAAACAAAGCTAAAGACTGGAAGAGGAGTTAATGGAGCACAGACAGATGCCGGGAAAGGGGTTAGACACAAATCTGACCACCCACCCACCCACCAACCAAAACACACACACACGCACACGTACAGTCATGCACACTTATCCCATACAACTTTATTTAACCAGGAAGTCACACTGACAAAAAACCAACAAAAAAAACAGCAAATTACAAGAGCAACATTAAAAACTGTTAAATTATTACCTACAAACTGACACAAGGCAGCAATATTCTGTCACATTTGTTGACAGAATTATGCAAATGGACAATTTAGCAACTGGCTAACAGTGACCATTTGCATCATTCTATGATTCTATGTTTCAAATAAGACTCATAGATCAGGATTGTGTTTGAGCTTGGCCTGCAGATCGTTCCAACAGCAAGGGCCACAGTAAAACAGGTTTGATTTGCAGCCTTTGGTCTGACAGGAGGCACTTTAAACTGAAGCCAGATATAGCAATATACACACATTAAAGCTGTGTCGCCAGTGGAAGGACACACAACAAGCAACTCCCTTGTTACACTCAGAAATAAAGGTTCAAAAGGGTTCTACCTACAACCATTTGTCTCCAAAAATCCCTTGGATACGCTGCTTACAGCAGTGTTCTTATGGCTTTCTTTTAATATAGGTGTAATACATGTTTTTATTATAACTTCCAAAGAGGGTTCCACTTAGCCTGGAAAAGATCAGCTTGATTTTTCAAAACTGACAATTTGTTTTGTTTGGAAGATCTCTATTCAAACTTGTTTTTGAACAGCTTGTGTTAACATATGTCACTCAAAACATTAGCAGGTGATTAGAACACCTTCAAATACGCAGAACAGCAAACACCTCACTGTTTTGACTTTCATTTTCTGAGTCCTCAGTGCTTGAAGCTGTGAGATAGCACAGATAAAATGTACCTGTGTGATACACTGTGAAAGAAAAGTGTTTCTGACTATGGAAAGATACTGTAGTCATTTTGAGAGAATGGAGATGTGTGCGTGGTGATAAGATGGGCAGAGAGAAGATCTGGGTCTTATCGTTTTTCTGAAAGGTGAGTGATGCAAGCCTGCATCTTTGTAAAGAAAACTACACAACTCAATAGCTTCTTAACGCCCCCTCTCTGACAGTGCCCTCCGCACACTTGATCCTTCTCTTCCATGTATCTCCTGAACATTCAGCAGACTTTATAACAGAACCAAACAGAAACACCAATGATCTTCATTCTCCCTCTATACAGTAAACTGACACAATACATTGCTATAACGCTACTAAGAAAGGACTGTAATAGCCTGTAAATGTGGATTGGTTCAGCGATCTCCACTCCTCGCTATATTTTTACACCCCATATATGTGGGACTTTAAACCATCTCCCCATAACTACATAATTCAACATACCTTAGAAAAACAGGGTGCGGGTTCCCACTCTGAAATGACGGCTATAAAAGCAATGTCCCGCTTTGCCTGGGGTAGAATTTAATGCCATCTACCCTACAAGCCATGAATGAATGCCCTAACTGTGCCATCTAAAAGAAACACCTCTTCGCCTCTTCATCAGCAGGCTGGCAATAGGAGGAAACATTCCTTTTGTTATTCCATTCCTGTTTCCATTAAAACTGACATTTCATCTAAACTGAACCCTCCGGGGGAAACTAAGAGCCAGGGAGGAGATGAAGCAATGAACAAATGCAATAAGTATGTGTGTGTGTGTGTGTGTGTGTGTGTGCGCGCACGCACACCTATGTTTGTCCGTCTTTGAGTCTGTGTATGTGGTTAGCTCTGCGAATCTTTTCCTTTGCTGCTGTTTTTCCGTACCTATTTATACCTGTATGTTGTGTGCATCTACAGTTCCATTCATGTTCCCAGCATTTAGCAGGTCCTTTTATAGCTACTTGCAATAAAGCGACTTGCAACTCAATAAGTAGATTTCTCGATAGCTGAAAGGGTCATACACCATCATCAAGTAAACACATCTATGAATAGTGACATCAGCAGTCATCGGGGCTAGCTTAGTAACACAGCATCATACCATTATGTACTTTAAACTTAATTGCTAAGAGCAGACTATAAACTAATAGACCAGAAAGTATAGCATTTTCTGCATTGTATGCGTGTGTGTGTGTGTGTGTGGTTGTGCATGCGCGTGCATGTGTGTGTTATTGTGCTGTAGTGCATTTAGACGAAATGGGAAATTGGAAACATTTGCCAGTATACAGTATGTATTTACAAGGAAAATGTACACTAAGCCCTTTCTGTGTGCGCGTGCGTGTGTGTGTGTGTGTGTATGCGCGTGCGCGTGCAGCTTAGTGTTCTGAACCTGAACATCTACAACAGTATGTATGAGCAATCCGTGCCCTTGTCCTCTGCTGCACAGTCCATCATGTTTCCTCCCAGTATGGAGGGGAAGCGTCATTATTTGTAGCCATCAGTGAGAAATCAATGTAATTATGCTCGGAGTCTCCTCGCTGCTCTTGTCTGCAACACATAATTTGTAAAGTCGTAATTGACATTAACACAGGCTCCCCGAAGAATTTGCCTTCCTTAACCCTCAATGTTCCTTCCTCTTTGATGGCACTTCAATTAGTCTGTGTGCCACCAGGGTGCATGAGCTGTGGGGGCACATTTCCCTGCTGAGAAGGACACTAGGGATCTGATACAAACAATAGCATATTGGGGTTTGCGGTGAGTATCACAGATTTAAAGAGAACAGAATCTCGTGTCTATGCATACAAACACACAGACACACACACCAGACCCTGACAGACAGGGACATGCTCGGTGGCAAAATGGTCTTGAGCGTGTGTTAGCTTCGAGCAAAGCAAGTGCTCAATCTGTGCTGTGGTTAATCCCCACACAAACACCCAGGAGTATGTTTGGGACCGCCATGCTCAGAGGAGATAGACATGACTTCTCTACTGTACCTCGGGATGGGATCACTCGGAGTTACTCCATGAGGGATTGAATCTTCCAAATTGGGTTCTTATGATAGCAAGAAAGCTGCTTCTTCCATGACTTACTTACTTAGTTACTTACAGGAAACTAGAGAGGAGAAGGTCATCCATTGTGGAGAATTAAATATTGACACTGACATATCCATTAAAAAACAAGAGGTTGTCATTAAAACTTTACAAATCAAATAACTATGCATTAACCGATGCCTAATTAAATCCTATGCCCTCATAGCCGTGGGAGCCATTGTACGAGAGGGGCATGAAACCCCCTGTCTTTTCAAAATATTCGTTTGGACCCCCTCACCTTTATCATGTGAAACTTCAGCACATCACTCTGTCCATTCTTTCCAGTGATGCATTATCAAATCCATTCCACTTGATCATTGAGAGAATGCCTAACTCAATGAAACTCCATGCTATGTTTTCATTGTTACCCATGCAAGCGAGACCTCCATAAGGTTGCAAAGTTGGAGGCTAACTGTACACAATACATTTTTTTGCTGTCAACTGTTCAGCTGTAGGTAAAACCTTCATGTTTTGTTACAGGCTTCTATATTAATGCTAGCGAACAGAGTGATGGTAAAGTCATCAATGTAATGTTAACATTAGCTAGTTTCTCTTGTTTTGTTAATTTAACGTTACGGTACAGTAGATTGGTCCCCCACATTAAACACATAAAAATGTATGCACTCCACTGGTGTTAAAAATGTTATCTCCACTGGTAACATAATAGCTGCTGTGTACAGTACATACTGTACAGCGATGGAGAGTAACTAAAAACAGAAACTAGTATAAGAAATGAAGGTTAGAAAGTGGTCAGAAGAAGACTTTTTACCAAATGTAAAAATACATCTGAAATCCCAATGTGAGAGTGAAACAAACAATTCAATGTCATGTTAACACGGATAAATCTAAACAAAATGTCAGCCGATCAGGCGATGGAAACTGACGTGATGCCATGAGAGCTTTATTGGAGCTGTATCCATCTCCCAAAGCCCAGCCAGCAGACAGTAACAGATTAGGAAATGATCGATACAAGAGGCAACCGAGGCAAAGCTCATTTAGAGAGGCAGCGATGGAAACTTTGTCCATTGTCTGCTGCGTGTCAGTTGTCATCCCTTTTTTGACGTCTTATCACAGAAGACAAACGCAGGTTAGAGAAACACCAGTTTGACTTTCCAATGAATGAAGAGCCAAGTGGCCTTCTGGGTAAAACATACTCAATCCTACAACGAATTTCCATTATCTGACCAAAGTAAAATGACAAAATACACATTTTTGTTAACATAGTGTTAGCAATAATGAGTAAATGAGTTAGTAATGGGACTACAGAATGTAGCTGAACAATAAAGTAGCCTTGTGGTTTTTACAGTCTGTTGCATGCAGTCTTATGCATTTGTATACATGTACTGTATGTCTTACTGTACTCACGCACATCACTGTGTGTGAGTACAGTAGGCCATCATGTTCTGTACTATACTGTATGTATAAATCGAAGTCCAGTGTGGCTGTAACCCAATATCATGGTGTTTCATTTGTCCCTATAGAATACTGTAGCTACAGTATCGACCAGGCTTGACCAGGAAAAGACTCCTATTGGATTCAGTGGTGACCTCTCCCCTGTGACCTCTCACCTCCCCTAATACCAGCTACATATTTCCTCCTACGCTGCTAAATGATATGACCAATGTCAGGGCTGTGACCTTGGCAGTGCTCTGAGTCTTCCAGCCTACAGCCTCAAAATTTATTTAAACATTTTGCACGTATTTTTAATAAAACCTTAAGATTATCAATTAAACCAAGAACTAATTATTCAAACACACTACTTAGCGCGCTAACTGAAAGATCAAGTGTATCATCCGTTTACTTTTAAATGAGATAATGTGATGGGACGTCGATTAAAGAAGAACGAAAACGATGACATACATAAAAGAGGTGTAACTTTGGCACCTAAACTAATTAGAAGGGGGATCAAAATTATTTAATGTGGAAAAGTAGACTGTAGGCCAACGTTCAGATTCCGCACAGCCTGATATATGACAATGGGGTTATCTTATTCAGCACAAGCTACCATCATTCCCCATCTCAATCATTCAACATCGTCTAACCCTCGTGATGTCATTACAAATTGGCCACCTGGCGGCACCATCTGATTGTGTATGATTTTGTGTGTTTTTTTTATTGGCTTTGCTGTGTGTATTTATTTATTTATTTATTAATTATTCATTTATTCATTTGTGTTGTTTTTTCGTGCTTTTAATCCTCCTGCTGTCCTCGGGTTTCAAACACACACCTTGTTGTGCCCGCAGTGCATATCATTTGTCTATGTAAGCTGTCAAATTTGGTTTACGATCTGATTTCGATCTACCACAAAGAGTTAGTGATTTGGGTCATTTTGACCCAAAGGACATCACAAGGGTTAAATTATTAATTGTAAATACCCTGCATGCATTTTCCTTTCCCACATGAGCACAACATGAACACACACACACACACATATTTTAGAAAGGCAATATGTTTCTGTCTGACTGCGTGATTATCTTCACATATAGATGGTGGTGAAATGAATAGGCTCTTTTATAAACATTCACAGCCAGACATCTGAAAAGCACTTCTAAGGTTCAGGGTACTGGGAAACACTACTTTAATTCAACCATTGCACATTAAAAGGCTGAATTAGTAGAATCACATTTGCCATCCTTGCCTTCTTTTGTTTGCTAGGAAAATTGTTTGCTCCTCTCTCTCTCTCTCTCTCTCTCTCTCTCTCTCTCTCTCTCTCTCTCTCTCATTTTCCCTACAAGTTGCTTCTGATAACTAATGTAATCTCGGAAAAGGTTAGATCTCTGGAACAGGGCAATCATATTAAACACTAATGGATATATAAAATCAAGGGCTCATAGGCGATAATTAATCAACTGCTGAAAATGCACTGAGCTTAAATCAGTTTAGACTGAATTAATCCCCAAACAGTCTCTGCTCCGCTCCTCTGGGCAATTTACTGAGAAAATACAATTATAGCCTATGAGTTACACCTCACCAGTTTGCCTCACCTCTGTGTTGCTCCTGTGAGCCATACTGTGCCAGTATGACTCAGTGTGTGCCTTTCTCGGTGTTAGCTCACTGCTGTCATGATTCTAAAGTTTAAAAAAAAATCAGTATCAAATCCAATGAGGGAACTTCTCCAGTAAGGCGTGTAAAGTGTAGCAAGAGCCTCCCTACTCGGTGCAGTAGATTAAACCCAATTAAATACTAGTCATTTTTGGTGGCTGGCCTTTCATTTCTCAGTGTGGCCTCTGGTTATGACAGCGTCTACAGCTTATGTCAAGTCAAACTACACCACAGATATATGACAGAGAAAATAATGTGTGCAGTATCTTTCCCATTTCTTCACTCCTGATAGAATTTGCACAAACCCGCCACCATAGCCAGTGCAGTCTACTTGGGGTAGAAGGTCAGATTTGCCACATAACTTTGATCTCACCCTGTGTGTGTGTGTGTGTGTGTGTGTGTGTGTGTGTGTGTGTGTGTGTGTACAGTACTGTATGTGTGTGTTCATGAAAGGCAAAGGCAGATGCATGCAGGGTATTTACAATGAATAATTTAACCCTTAACCCTTATGGATAAAAATTGCACTAATCACTAGCTAACTAGTGTGTTTATATGTGTGTGTGTGACTGTGCACATTCACTTCAACTTAGTGCATTTTTGTCATGACTTGGCTACTGTTATTACAGGGTCAGGCCCTTTGTTCTTGGATCCTATACTGTAGGTGTGGGCATGTTAAAACAAACTGAGTGGGAGAGACAGCATCCAAGTGGATTGGGAACAGGCATAAGTAATTATACTGATCACCTGACTCCCTTTAGTAGCAGATAGTAGCTGCACGTTTACTGTACATGGACACTTTTTACTCATTCTGAATTAATACTAGAGTCCATGTAAATGCAGCTATTGATAAGAATAAGAAATTCTGAACCTACAGTACATTGAATCTTCTCTACAGTACTGTATGTTAATTTGACTACATAGTTTATGAATTGGAAAACAATAGTTCAGATTGTATGAAGCTTGGTCTTTGCTACAGATCAATATTCAGGTATCAAGAATGTATGGCTATTGATGTTTTAAAATTCTCTTTCTGCTGACATCATTGACGACATTCACAACATCATCCCTGTATTATGGAAGAATGGAGACCAGGTAGCATATTTTACTCAACAGCTTGAATGTAAAAATGATACAACTGCTAGCAAAAGACATAAAAGTGGATAGAAGACATATACAGAAGGAAAACAACTGCATTTAAAAAGGGAAAGGAGAAAGGGTTACTGTGGGTGTGTTGCTTGTGTATGAGCCACACAGCCATTTAGATACATGCAAATCAATGTGGTTGTCAGTATCTAAGACAGGGCCACAATGGGGCTTTTATTCAGACCAAAGCTCAGCACTCCTCTAGACAGCAACCGGCCAATAATTATACATATCTAGCCAATACAGCTCATCTTTGGTAACACCCCACTTATAAAACCTGTCAAATACCAGTGGTTTGCTAAAAGTTGAATTTGGATTATTGGGGATGATTTTGCATTCACATTATGCGTATAAAGTTTTACATTCTCACAGACAAAAATGTTGGATTGCATTCAGTTTCTTAGGATTGCAAGTTTCCCAAGTGCCTCTAAACAGCAGCAAATTAATTTGTGAGGTGGTGATGTGTGCCGAGTACTGCATGTAATAAACATCAAATAAAATTCCATAATTGCAATCTAATTAGAGAGGTAATAAAGTATATTGAAAGCCCTAATGCATTGCTTTCTGAACTAAGAGACCAGCAGACATTTCAGTATCATTAAGTCGGTCTGTCCCCCCATGAGGCACCTGGTTGGAGGGGGTTGGAAGATCAGGTGCGATGCCATTATGCTACCATGGTAACAGCACACAATTTTACTTAGAAATTAGCACATTTCTTGTTTTGTTATGTTCAGTGAATGGTGCCAAAATACCATGCCAATAAAGAGCAGGAAACATTTAAGCCGATAAACCATTCTCCTGTCTGTGTTATGAATTGTTTTATTAGCATTTAACATTTTCCTCTTGCAGTTAACTAATTTCATTTTTTCTAAAACTGTAACTGCTTATCCAAACCAAACTGGTGACATTTCTCAGTAAAAACACATGGGAGAAAAACAATAATAAGAGGATTATGTCACTGAGATTGACCATTATTGACTAGTCAGAAACCGTGACATTGCATTTCCAGTGCCATGGAATGGTTTCCTCATCGCTTCAGCGAGAATGCATCATTAGCACAATACAGCCCACAGTAACACCCTGCCCATGGGCGCCAGGTCCGTGATAAGATCCGCTTTATGTCCCAAACAAATGTGAAACTAATGGAGTGACACTGGCAGTGTTTGGTTCGGGGGACGGACCACGCACCATATACTGCTCGGATCACTTCCATCCTGTCAGCAGTAAAACACAGGCACCTTCTGCGACATGTCCCACATTTGGACAATTTGCATAAACTGCCAACTTAAATTATTCACAGCTGCCGTTGTGGCTTTTCCGACTAATTATAGTTTGAGCTCCTGAGCTTTTTGTTTTCACCGCTCAGACAAGGATGGAAGCTCTGAAATGTGTAAACACAGTGCAGGAAGACACATGCATGTGCACAATCACACGTAAAACAATAATAACACATACACACACACAGGGCTAGCATTAGCATGTATGTCCTGTGTGCATGTGGACAAACACACATACGGTACAGGCATGCATGAAACACTCCTTTGCAATACAGCCAGTGGTTCACATACACACTCACCATGCCTCTAAACAGCACAACCGTGGTGGATTTACCAAACTAGGCCAGTAGTAGTAGGTTTCGGACTTACATAGAATCCCCTCTAGCCCCCAAGGGCCTCAGCTTCTCATCTTTGCTCTTTGATCTTCTAATTATCAGCTAATCTGAGTTCAAAAGTTGAACCCATCTGAACCCAACAATTCCTTAATTACTATTAGGTATCCCTTATCCCTCTGAGCTAACACTGCTTTACTTTCCTTAGATCGCATTCATTATCTCTCACCCTTCCTTCCTTCCTTTCCCCTACATTTCCTCCCATGCTATGTTCTTCACTCCTCAGTGTGCGAATTTACCTACAGTGCATCTGCAGGCATGTCTACAGCACATCCACCCATATCATATTCTGTACATAACATGTACTTACATACATTGATTGAATTGATTCCTGTCTTTCAAGTCCTGTCTGCGGTGCCTACTCTGCTACCCAGTAATGTGCTGCTATCATCCTGGGAACACGGTCATGCAGGAGTCTGTTTATAGTGAACAGCACCTGAGTCCCAAGTGGATTTTACCCCTCTGCACACCCACCTCCCCCACCCTACCCACAGAGCTCATAGGATCACATCTACAATAGTGGAGTACTATAGCTACAGTACACCACGGTCACATCTGCACACAGATGAGCTGGGAAGATAAATATAGCGATTGAGAAATATTGATTTTATGAGAGAGACTAGACCTATTAGTTGTTATGAAAATTACTAAAATGTGACTGGGACAAATGATAGCCAAGATACGATGAGCATTATTTTTCAGAAAATGGTAATATAACTTTCCTCTCCAAATCCACAGCTGCAGGACGTGAGTCATCGTTTTCTGGTAAGCACTGATAAACATGTATATTGCCAGGAATATACTGCCAGGAATAAGCACACTGCTAGTTTCAGAGACCCCCCTACACACACACACACACACATATAATACATACTGTATACTATATAACACATGCGTAAGCTTTCACACGTGCACAGTTGTAAGTAAGTTTGTTGTGTTTGATGCATCTGCGAAAAGCAAGGAGCGTCTAAACGGAAACCAAGTGAGACCATGTGAGGGAGTAAATAATTGAACGGGGTGGATTCTATTCACAGCTGGAGGCGATTCCCCCTCCACTCTCGGCCCACTTAACGCATATTTCCAAACATTTTCCTCGCGCTTGAAGCCGGTTGCTCTTTGCCGCCTAGCTATCTGGGATGGCTCCCTCAGTTTCACACAAGGAGCAACGCCGCACCGTGCCTGTCTATGTTTGGTAGTTCTCCCCGTAGCCACACGGCACGTGACAGGAAAGCTCCCCCAAAAACTACAACGTGGCAAAGAGGGAGGGATGCAAGCTGCTCTGACGCGCGGAGCCACTTGGCCACACTCGCCTTAGCTCCGCTGGTTGTTTTCCATCTCTTCCTCCTTGGCTCTCCCCCTGTGATGGACGCCGGCACCTGGGGAGCGCTTTCATTGAATAACTATTTACACATTAACATATTCTATTGCTCTGTTATGCGGGAGTCAAGCACCGCTATTAAATATTAAACCTAAGTGTAGAGGAGAAGGGGGAAGACATGCCATTCCTCTAACGGCAGATACGGGTGAGGGAGGCATTACATGAGACGCATTTTATGACTGTCCAACCTATATAAATATTGCAGGACAAAGGATGGTGAAAAACGGAACGGGAGAGTATGAAATTGTCCCCATAAATCATACTGTTTACCGGCGGTGACATATCTCATTCATCAGGCCGAATCCATCAATTATCTTAAAATATGCTACAGGCAGGCGCCAATGATGAAACTACTGATTACCTGAGGAAAGAGTAACCTTGCATGTGTGCGTGCGTGCGTGCGTGCGTGTGTGTTGCAGTGTCATAGTGTGTCTGTCTGGTTGTGTGACAGAGCCAAATTGGAAAAAAGACAGTATATCAGAAAGAGAGAGAGACAGTTTGTGTGAATGTGTTTGCTTAGGCCAGTATAACGTGTTTACACAGGGTGTCATCCCATTACAGCATCTGTACGTGTCTTGGCTGTGACTTAATTGACTCTAATTTTTAGAGTTTGGAAGGACTCAAGAGAAATGTAAATATTGCTTTGAAACAAAGTGTTTCTTTTGGACTCTTGAGCTAAATGTGTTTCTGTTACACACGCTCTTGTACTGAAAGACTGCTCAAATGTGCTTGTTCCAGGGATATGCTTTTCTCCTTAAAAGGGAAGTTTGTGGAAGTCAGTAGGATTGAGGTTTTGTCCAGCAGCCTCGTCTCAGAGTTTCCTGTCTGAGCAGGAATCTGTCAAATCGGTGTCATTTTGTCAACTCTGGCGAACATGAAACTGTAAACATCCTTTCACTCTGTGTGTGTGGTGCCAACTGTGTCAGTTCGCTCTCCTCCCAGTGTCATACGCGCACTCCCACACACACCACACACACAGTACATTCTCAAGAGTGTAAAAGTGTGTGAGCAAATCCTTCCTTTGCCCTTGTGATACAGAGGTGTTGAAAAATGTGTTTGGTTTGTACTGTCTCTGCTCTGCTCCAGGGTCACATGAAGCCTCTCTCTGCTGTGAAGGGTTTCCCACAGTCACCAAGAAGCACATATCTACACTGTAGAGTCACACGTACATATCAGTGTACCTCTCATCTAAGTAAATAACCTCATCCTGTGTTGTCCAGTTTTTTGTGTGTTTGTTTGACCTCTGACCCATAGGCTGTAAGGAAATGTTTTGCATGTTTGCCTCAGACCAAGCCTGTATCTCAAAATGTTACACAAAC
>JAODUG010003265.1:0-11407 GCA_027564795.1 Aphredoderus sayanus | reverse complement strand
AAAGAAATAATTAATAAATAAATAAATAAATACACACAGCAATGCCAATTGAAAAACACACAAATCATACACAATCATATGGCGCCGCCGTGTGGCTAAATACTTTATTTCTGAATACATTACGAGGGATATATATATACTCAAAAATATTTTGTGCGTGTGCAATACACAAACAATACAGCAGGGGGCAGTAGGAGACTTCAAATTTCACACCACGTTGCACTAAGTCTCCAAGCAGAGAGTTAGTATACCAGATTAAACAAACCCAATACATGTTTTTACATTTATTTTTGTATATTTTTTTGTATTATCATATTCAAAACCAGGAACCACAAACAAGGGTATTCAATCCCCCCAGCTGACTACATGTAAATATTATCCATTTTATCCGCATGAGTTGGTTCTTCTGAATATATGGAATAGGCGTAGTATTCGGCCACCAGTTGTTATCTCCCTTTAGTGTGGCGTGGTTGCATTCACCATGTTATTTGCTCCCTGTAATGTCACAGGTGTGGGCCAGCAACTTCCTGCCTAATGAGCCAGCTCTGTCAGACCGCTGTCAGAGGGCGTATTACCAGAAACACGATGAACCACTACTACTGCAGTACGCCAAGCAGGAGGCTGAGAGAAGGGTAGAACACGCACGCACGCACACACGCACGCACGCACGCACGCACACACACACGCACACACACACACACACATACATATGCGTGCATGCACTTTAAGGGAGAACATGGAATATAAAAGCTTTACCCATGAATTCAAATGGGTGTCTGTCTGCCTGCCTGTCTGATTATTGTGTGTGAATTTCTGTGTGTAGGTGGGAGTTTGGGAAGCGGGGTGCAGTGTTGTGTGTAGACCATCATGAGCAGTAACTTTTGGGCACAGCATACTGGCAAACGTGTTGTCAGCAAAAAAGAGAAAACATTTGGCAGCAAAATAGTGAAAATATCTTCAACTTGACCCAGCAACGCTCTTTTTCTTTATGCCTTAAGCTTTATAGAAATTACTTATTTGTTAACAGGCTTTTGTGCACACTTGGATGAAAAAGCTTGTTGTTAGTCAATGGGTTGTCAGCCTGACATCAGAATATATTTGCCACTGTTAACAAGGAAAATAATGTGTGGCTGTAATCTGTTATTTTCACATTCCCCCTAAAGTCTTCAACAAACAGAAATGTATTTAATCATTTGCTTCCTTGAAAATAAAAGAGTCACATTCAATTAGCCTTACTGTTAGGCTGTCTTCCAGCTCTCATAGTCCTCTCTGACTCATACACATGCTTTACAGTAGTCTACACACACACGCGCTCGCTTGCACATGTGCACACGCACGCACACACACAGAACACAGAAGCTAATTTCTTTCTGCAATCTATATAAAATGACACAACTATATACTGTATACACAAGTCATAACATGATCACATCTCTAATCATACAGTACTTAGTTTAGTTCAGTATTTTAATTATTAATTTTAGGTATGAGTGTACATACAGTAGGTGTATTACAGCCATATAGAAAAAAAACTATTTGCGGGTGGTGGGAGGGGATAGGGGTAATATTACAGAAATTGTGGGAGAAAAACACATGGATATTTTGATTTTACAGTATATAGTCGCTAATTTGTGAGAAAAAACTTGGTAATATAGTGTTATGTTTTTCACTTTGCAAGGTTGGCTCAACCTCATCATACCACAGACACCAGTTACAGTGTGTCAACTTTCATACAATATCACTACTGTATGTGCCAGTGACTAACTTGCCTATGGTTTCTTCCAAAATGTTCAAATATTTTTAAACCAGGACCTACATTGTCTGGCAGTACATTGACTGCTAGTAGTCTACAGGCCAACATTTCACTGTTCGCTTCTACTATTGAAAATCCGCATTGTAATTAGTGATAGGCCTACATGTCCTTTTACCAAAATAGGAAGCTCCCAGATGTGCTTTCATAATAGTTGCAAACAATGTAGCCTAAGCCATTTTTGCATGTATAGTAACTGGACAACTTCAACTTGGTTAGTACAAAAGCCTGTGAAACTCAAAATGTTTAACATGGTTTACAGTTTGCAACTGAGTAGAACATACATCTGATTACTGTGGGCTTCATGTTATGAAGAAATACATATATATCATGGATTGTGAAAGCTAGCCCCATTGGATTGCATTGAAGCTTAGTGAAGGGATACTGTACGCAGTCTGCCATAGAGTGAGCAAACTATTAAACAAACATTAAACAGTATTCCTAAAAAAAACTGCACTATATTTCAGTGTTTCTCCTAAATGTGTGACTTTAAAAACGTAGATTATCTGAGTTTTTCATGCAAATTGGACTTTTTTTTCCACAAATTTGCGACTTTATAAACTTAGAATATCATTTTTATCATGAAAATTGAGTAATCTCAGAATATTACCTCCCTCCCACAGCCCATCATTTTCTTTTCTTTTCTTTTTTATATAGCTCTAATACGCCATCATCATATGAGTAATTTTAACAATGGTACAAAAATTTTTTATGCACCTGTGCTTTGTGCTATATTTGTTCAAAACACTCAATTCCAAAACATTGTTGAAAAGGACGGGTACAAGATTAAAACATGGTACAAACCTTGCTAAGCAGAACCACAGTGTAGACATTCCCAGTAGATCTTATTAGGGAATTGAACATTAATCTCTATGTGTTTTCCTCTGGGATGGATAAACACCACTCCATTCATGGCAAAGCCTTTAATTAAGCACTAATTTGATGTGCTGGAAAATGCCCATCCAACAAGCTTGCTAATTTGACACATCTTTCTAAAGCCTCTATGGACAAACTGTGATGTTTTTTTCCCCGTTTTAACAATCTCCACTAGTGTGGACGAGACTAATGTGAAGCGCTATCCAAACCTCCCTCTCTCTTACTCTCCTCTCTCTCTCTCTCCACATTTTGTCATCCAAATATGGTGACCACATATAAGAAAGGTGTCACAAATACAAAATTAATACTACCTTGTCAGTTCTGGGAGAACATAATGGTTTACATCCCCTGACAGTAAGTCCCACAAACTGTTAATTGTGAAACTAGAATTAGATTCCCTAGAAACGAACTGTAGGCCATATACAAACGAACTGCAGGGCCCAAGAATTAACCCATAAATCATTTTGACACAACTCTATCTATTTGTCTCATGTTTCCTCTGTCCTTCCATCCCTTCCTCATTCCAGGAGCGTGTGGTGGTGGAGAGCCCCGATTGGCTGGCCGTTGTTCCGTACTGGGCCACATGGCCCTTCCAGACGCTGCTGTTACCACGACGACGACACATCCTCAGGATTACTGATCTGACCTCTGAGGAGAGAGAAGGTACGGTGTGTCTGACTGTATTCTGTATTGACCTCCCCATGTGATATCTATTGATGTCCATTTTTATAGTAAATACATTTGTTTATAAATTGCTTTTTAATTCTACATGATTCTAGAATTAGGGTACAATACATTACCTAGGCTCTAGTCTACAGCTAGGCACTAGGCACGTCTTTCTGACCCTTACATTTTTTGTCTTTCCTCTGGTTGTTTTGTTTAAATAATATTGCATGTGGTTTTGTTTAGATCTGGCTGATATTATGAAGAGGCTGTTGACGAAATATGACAACCTGTTTGAAGTCTCATTTCCATACTCCATGGGCTGGCACGGTAAGAGAGAGAGAGAGAGATGGGGACAGGAAACACATAGAGTTTTGTCATTTACATCCACACACACAGACATACAGTACTGTAAGCTTCCATACGTGCAGTTAAATTTCACAAATTATCAATTTCTAATTAATTATTGAATCTAAAAATGTGAGTTATCATATAAGCTGTAGTATTACTTCCTCCCTCTAGAAGAGTCTCTTTGTCACGTCCTCATTATTCCCCATTGTTAGTACAAGATCGACTCTCCCTGCTATTCAGAAGGAGTCACTAAAAAGGATGTTTCAAAGGCTAAAACTTAGCATTTAGCAACAACCTACTATTTATCCCCACTTCCTCTTTAATTTTCTCCTCCTGTTGCTTTCTGTCACCTTCCATTGCCCCTCAGGTTGTTTGTTCTTTGGTTTGTGTGGTGTGTTCCGATTTCTTTGTGCAAGTTCAAGTGTGTGTAAAAGAGTGTGTCCGGTGAAAGCAAGGCAAACACTGTCTTGTCAGCTAACTAATTAGCTGCGCTTGTAACAAACAGGTTCCTAACGAGAATGTTTTCAGCGTATGAGATAGTGGCACTACAAAGCTGTCGCCAACTAGATGCCTATAAACTTCAAAACACTGGCAGCACATCTTTTCTTTTTTCTTTGGCTGCCAATTAAAAATGGAAATGCAGACACTTCACTTAGCAAACAAAGCCTTTCTAGAAAGTTCAACAGCTTTTTCAATAACCAGTGACATTAGTATTTTTGAGGTAACAGTGACAGTAATTGAACTTTTATTTTGGTATATTTTATAATAAGTAGGCTTTATTATTCAGAATAGTTGATCCAGAAAAAGCAAATCATGCTCCAACAGCTCTGCATGGAACGATGACTGTCACCTAGCATGACGCTAGTCTCACCTCTCAGCAATAGAATCCCACAGCTTTCACAGTAGGGTTCTTAAAAGGTCATGTGTCTTGTTGAAGTGGGCTGGCTGATATGTCAGTCCTAAAGACTGAATGAAGTCTAATATCATAACCAAAGGGTGGAAAGAAAATGCCACCCCCCATCTTTGCTGTCATATTACATAATTATATTTTCTCTCCCACCATGTTACATGCCCGCACATGCACACACATGCATATGTGCGCGTGCGCGCGCACACACACACACACACCACATATTGAGTCAGTGCACCATCATGATTGCTGATGTTAATTTTGTGTTTTCACAACAATAAATGCAGTTGTTTCTTTAGAGCAAATACCGTACATCTTATGTTTAGCATGCTGTTTCACAGGTCATGTGAACCCTGAACCGTCTGCCCAGAGTTAAGTCAGGCAGGCTATTCTGCCCACTCCACAGACAGAAATGAAGTTAACAGGGTGTGCTTCCTTTATTTCCCGTGTTAGCTAATTGGCAGGGGCTGTCTGGCCTGCAGTTAAAAAGGCCTTAATGAGCGAAGGGCTCTATTTCCACCGTATGAATGCTAGAGAGACAAAAGAGCTTGGTAAGTCCAGGCTATGCATAGCCTTAATAAGCCTTTTGTACAAGTGTTTGTTATAAGCACTAATGTGTTGAGAAACAATGTGTTAACATGAGATCAAGGCTTAAAAATGTAGATGCTAACTTCGATAATTTATTCAGCACGCACAGAGAACGGTAAGTTAGCAGACTGTGATATATGGTTAATTTGGTTAATTTGACATAAAACAGCTTTTATTAGTAAGACTATATTCTGAACATAATCAAGTGGTCTGATTTAAAAGTGTTCCTTGCTCAAGCTTGTTTTAAACAAAGGTATAGGCTTTGACCTTCGTTAAACCGATGTGCTGAAAATGTAACATTTATTTACTAGGGTGTAATATAATTACTGTTCTAATTATGAGCAGCTTGTGTGCGTGCCTGCGTGCGTGCGTGTGTGTGTGTGTATGTGCGTGTGTGTGTGTGTGCCTGTAATGACAGTTTCTCATAGATTTCATCACTCACGCAGTCTAAAGCTTAAATAATATTTCTCTGGTGCCTGCCTTCACAACACTATGGCGGCTGGTGGCCAACACTCACACACTCACATGTAGGTAAGCATGCCGTTGGTTGTGTGAGTCCAATAACAGAGTGAGAGGAGTAGGTGCTGCCATGCATGCACCCAAAAACACACACACACGCACACACACACACAGAGGAAATAACAACTGTGCGCACAGAGCCTGGCTGTCAGGGTGAGGGATTGCAGGGGAATGGTCGGTACGCTTGCTAAAGGGTCTAGTCAGTCAGTCAGAGCAATCTCAACATAGTGTTTGGGACGACACACACACACACACACACACACAAACAAATGCACACACCCATGCAAGGCTAAACGCTACATTTATTTATACTCATGCATGGGTGCGTACACACACACACACACACGGCCAACTAATAAGCTCAGTTACACTAATGCTTGCTCACGAATGTGCGTGCGCGCACACACACACACACACACAAACAAAACTCACCAAAAGAAAACCATAACATTCACAGATACGTATGCACACACCCAAAAACCCACACACACAAATCATGACAACGTTATAATCCTCTTACTGCTAACTGTGGCCCATCACAGAAATACTATAAATCAATAAAATGACTGACAGGAGGGAGAAAGGGAGGGTGAGGTTATTAAGTGAGGAGTCAGGGAGAGAAGGTAGGAAGATAGGGATGGATTAAAAAGAAAGACAGGGAGAGCTAAGGTGACAAAAGGAGAGGTTGCCATGGTGAGCAAGAAAGGGGCTAGGCAGGTGTATTTTGAGCAGGTGTTTATTACTAGCCGTAAAATATGGTGCCTATGTATACTATACACTATTTAAAAAAAATGCCCCGCCCTTGTAAATGTCAGCAGTTTTCTACTTCTTTCCACCTTTTGCTAGCCTTTATTACTGCCTCAACTATGCCGTGTGAATATCTACCATGGGCATTCATCAAAAGTGGTCATATTTATTTCTATTGCAGAACAGGTCCATTAGGCCAGCGGTCTGCACTTTCAGAGCACAACGTCCAGCTGATGTCGACTATTACACAGAGAACAAGGTGATCTTTACGGAATTGCACATCAAGTCATTCTGCGGTCAAAGCTAATGTTCAGAAAGGCTGTTAATTCATGTTCCTGGTGTCCAGCAATGATGTTTTAATGTGTGGCACACACAGGGGAACCTCCCCTTCTCCCCTTCGTCTGGTCTTCTGCTGCCCCCGCTAGACTCCAGACAATGGACGAGAGCTCAGGCGCCTGTTAAGCTTTTTGCCTCGCTTCTAGTCTTTAACCTGTGCCATCTAAGCTTGACCCTTGTGGCCCTTGTGGGTCAGAGCCTTGCTTTGTGGCCAGCATTTGCATTTTAGGCTTTCAGCTCGTTGTCTCTTTGACAGAACACAATTATATGAAGTTATATAGAATGCACTTGCT
Organism: Aphredoderus sayanus; assembly: GCA_027564795.1. Classification (NCBI taxonomy): domain Eukaryota; kingdom Metazoa; phylum Chordata; class Actinopteri; order Percopsiformes; family Aphredoderidae; genus Aphredoderus; species Aphredoderus sayanus. The sequence continues at coordinate 4,314 of JAODUG010003265.1, read as the reverse complement.
GAACCTAATGAACTGAAAACATTTTAATAGTTTTTTTTCCAGTAGGGCTTCCCTACATTTCCCCCGATTATATTTGTGGGAAGTCCTACTGGGGAAAAAAATTATTTAACACACAAATATTGCAAATGAAGGCATGTTTCAAATTTTTAAAGAGCTACTTTATCTCTGTATTATAGCAAAAATATGCATTGGAACATTTTCCACATTAGATTTCCATAAATCTTAAAACGTATTTTAATTTTTGTACGTGTAGATCAGTGAACACAAACCTAAGGAAGAAACAAAGCAACAGAGGTATAAATAAAACCGTAAGAGTAGAACAGTTTCCATTCTTATAAACATAATATTAGAGTATTAAGGGTACTTAATAATTTAGCATGCTATGAACCGTCTTCTCAATTGTATGGCCATGTCATGAAATACCTCCAACCAACTTTCCCTCCCTCAACCCGTCCTCCTCAATCCTGCTTCCTCATCACTTCTGAGCGTGGAGTTCAGGCTCCTGTCAGCAGTACTTTGGCTGGAGGACTGATGGCAGCCCGCGTGCCCCACCGCTGTGAGCATCAGTCATCTGAACACACCGCCTCAGGAAGGAAATCGATTTCATGCAGAGCTCAGGACCAGAGACAGACAGACAGAGAGAGAGAGAAGAATACTGGGAAGAGAATATAAAAAGAGGGAGAGCAGACTCATGACGACAGAGAGAGACTGGGGTAGCAAAAGAAAGACAGGCCCTCACACCTGAAGCTCTCATCCAATATAGGAAAGGGTGATAGATCTTCTGTAGTGCTCATGCATTTTAACTGATGGGCTTTTATAGGCTGAACAGAGTGTTTCTAAAGGACCCAATCAGCTTAACAGCCTGATTTTGCTGTAGTGTTTTTTCTACACCTCCAGGATCTAGATTGTAGTTACTTCACATATACAGCCTCACTGGTGTGCTACTGGATTTTGCTGTTTGGGATCATTTGCATGACTGAAAACTGAAGTTTTCCAAGAAATATATTAAACACAAATACTGTATACACACATGCACTGCCAAATGAAAAGCTCAGTTATGGTCGCAAGCGCAGTTATGGTCACACGTGTGCGAATCTAAATTCTAAAGATTCCCATAAGGTAATATTTCAATGTATTTTATTTGATAACCGTTTAACTTAACATTGGGCATTCTTAAATTATTTATATGAATTGTCAGTTTAATTTATTGGTTTACCCAGTCCCATTGATCGAACAGACTGTTGTTCTAAAACCATGGGAAGTTAATGCATGTGTATGGTTCACATTCGACAGCAGCACTGCACAGTAACAGGCATTTGAATGAAGACGGATGAAGTTAGCCTTTTCTATTTGCAATTATTTTAGAAAGTCTTCAATAAGGAATCCAATAAAGGCCCATATTCCAAAACTATGAGTGCATTTTGCTGCATAATTCTTATGACATTAAATCAATACACTGAAGATAAGGCATCAGAAAGAACTAACCGTTCCAATGTTTTAGCATTCAACTGTGTCATGTTTGGCAGCCAACACAATTGTACATTTTATGGTTCTTTGCCGTTATTTGCCCTATTTTTGTGGGATTGTATGCGGACAAAACAATATCCAGGTTGCATGTACAGTATGTATTACTTACTGTACACAGTACTAAGTAAAATGTTTACCCCAATCTAGCTTACATTTTCCACCTTTTAATTCACTTCCAGTTTTATTTGTGGTTTAGGCTCTCTGCTTTGGCCTTTATGTATAGCAGGTGTGTCTGTTTCCCAAATAAAAATCCCACACACAAATTAATAAACATTAACACTAAAAACACCTTCTCCCGAAAGAACAGCAGGAGTAAGATTCATCTACTGTAGGTAAAAGTAGTCAAAGTGGAAAATAATACTACCAACAGAACTGGCAGACAAGCTTGATCCAGCTGCAGGATCCACTCTGCAGCAGACTAGAAAATAATTGGCCTACTGTAAAGTACAACCACACAAAGATCCACCCATATTATGTGTGCTTGTTTGCTAGTGTGTACTGTATGAGTGGCTATGTTTATATGTATGTTATGATTGTGTGCATGTATGTGAAAGACATTTTGAGACCAAAATGAATACTCTGCTGTAACCCAGTGGACGATTTTCTTAGAGGCCTCAATGTGCATGCACCTATAGCTTTTCGATTTTCACCATAGGATAGATACATGCACACTACATAGACACATAAACTGTATACAACCAATCATACACCTTGCCTGCATTCTATTGAAATGTGACGAGAGAACTGTTAACATGTATATAGTGTTTTTTTCTGATTGCTGTCTGCAGTAACAGAAAAAAAAGAAAATATTGTAACCAGTACCTTACACGCTTTTGTTGCTCTCTGCTATCTCTTTGATTTTCCAACATGGGCTTTAGAAATGTACAGTATGTACAAATGTTCAGTGTTGTAACATGACATTTTGACTATGCGTTTCTGATTTATTTTTTAATTGTGTAATGCAATATAAATATACAAGACATTGATTTACTGGTGAAACTTGTTGATTTTCATGCCCACAACAAAATCTTCAGTAGTAGTAGTAAGTACTTTACAATCCAGAGGTTACAAGGTGCCTTGTGTACTGTAAACACAAATAACAACAGCTTCAAGGCAAAATGTAACGTACTCTAACACTACATCCTAACAGCCTTTCTAAAGGAAATATATAAATAAGTTAAACTGAAAATGCAGAAATGAAAAGATACGCCAGTGGTTTGGATGCTATAGGGCCTCATTCTGTAATTTTTACATTTGAAATATCTCGGCTCAATTTACTCCGAGGAGAAATGTGTGTTTTAGGATAAGGCACCGTAACCAGTTGTTAAATAAAAACATTTTATTTAACTTGCTAGAAATCTGGCCCTAAAGATATATATATCTTTAGGGCCAGATTTAGGGCCAAAAATGTTTTTACAACAAAAGGATACCTCTGAAAAACAACTGAACACTTTCAATAGAACAAGTTTCTGTCGAATCAATATTACTGGTTTTGCTCATACAGTGTTGAACCTAAGATAGATATAGCTTACCAACTCTATAAATTAAAGAGCAGTGCCCTTGGTTCAATCACATCTAACCTGTAAAATAACTACAGTAATTGGATAATTATTCCCCTCATTGCCATTTATTGCTGTGTTTAGCTTATTTATAGCATTACCCTAATACCACAGGATACTGTTAATAAAGGATTCCAAACATTTATTTAGAGGGAGAAATAAAGTTTCAAAAAAGCAAAGTTAACAGTTAGAGTTAAAAGTACACTACTTTGTACTACTTGTTTATAAACAGTTATTATCCTAAATGCTTCACTCCTTGGTTGAATAGTTATACCCCTCTAATAAACATAAAACACCTTACAGGTTCTTCCAAAATCCAAAATCAACTCAAATGCTATTCAACACAAGCATGGGCCCACACTTTCACTAGCCAGCATAAAATAAAAATAAAATCGTTGCAGGCTTGAATGATGCTTGTGATCGGCGTGGCCTGATAAACGCATGGCCAATCCAAAAAGCAACAATCTACGTGTGGTACCGAACTCACTCATAGGTTGCAGAAGACAGACAGTAGCGGTAGCCATCGCCATCGCTATCTGGGGTTGCGATTTCATCCCACTGTGGCCAATCCAAAAAGTCACGTGACGCCATTAAGTGCTAGCCTAGCAGGCTAACATAACAGCCTGAACGTGTATAGGCCATTTAAAAAAAATTTAGAAAATAAATTCTGCTCAAGTGTAAGTTGACCAGGCAGGACAGGCTATTCGTTGTGCGTGTCCACCACGATGTTCGAGGGTTACCACCCTTTGAGGCACCTAAGACCTTGAGGCCACAGCTCTCTGCTGCAGCTTCAGCAATGGAGGCTGTCAACATTGCCCACTCAGGTTCAATGTCCCCAACTTCCACAGGGGTGCCAGAAAAGCTCCGCCAGAGGTGGAAGATCTCGCAGACAGGGGCCTCCTCCAGACATTCCCAGTTCACCCGCGGCACCCGCTTGGGTGGTGCTTCTTGACTCAACTCACCACCAGATGGTGATTAGTTCACAGCTCTGTCCCTCTCTTCACGTGAGTGTCCAGAACATGCGGCCTTAGATCAGATGATAAGATTACAAAATCAGCCTAGGGTGCTCTGGTACTACGTACACTTATGAGCATCCTTATGTTCAAAGATGGAATTTGTTATAGACAGTCCATGACAGAAGTCTAATAACAAACACCCACTCAGGTTTAGATCAGGAAGGCCGTTTCTCCCAATCACGCCTCTCCAGGTATCTCCATCATTGCCCACG
>JAODUG010003264.1:0-11410 GCA_027564795.1 Aphredoderus sayanus | reverse complement strand
AGAGAGAGAGAGAGAGAGAGAGAGAGAGAGAGAGAGAGAGAGAGAGAGAGAGAGAGAGAGGGAGAGAGAGAGAGAGACAGAGAGACAGAGAGAGAGGGAGAGAGAGGGGGAGAGAGAGTTAAAGATTGTGTGCAAGTTAGTGTCAATGCATTTTGCAAGGAACAAGGATAACTGGAAAGAGGGAGAAGAGGGTGGTGGAGAGACTGAGCTAACAGCTCAGCTTGCAGTAGCTAGCTATTGACAAATCACTACAGTAGCTCCCTACCTACCACACAAGCTGTAAACAACACCCCGTATATGCACATGGTCTGTGTGTTTTCACACACATACACAAACCAAAGGCATAGTTTACCGTGTGTGTGTGTGGGGGGGGGGGTGTATGTAAGCCGCCTCCCCCACCCCCAGCAGCCTGGCGTAATAACAATATGTGTGTATATGTGTTGTGGCATAATAACAATGTGTGTGTATGTGTGCCGCATTTCTCTCACTCAGTGTACATGCTGTGTCCTGCAGACTGACTAATGCTGCCCGACCCAACCGGAATCAGTGACACACACGTCTAACAAATTAGGCCTTTTCAATGCAGAACAAACAGAAAGACAACAAACAACAAAAACACACACAAAAACAACTACACACAACTAATATTAGAGTAAACTGATTTCCAAATTTTTTGCAATATGAATGGACATATTGCCATGACAACAAAGCTTAAATAATACACTGCATACCAATGAACTGTATATAATATTGTATTAATCAAGTCAAGTTTATTTATATAGCCATTTATCACAGTTACATTCTCAAGGGTGAGCCCAAATTTAAATACAGTTAAATTAAACAAAAAGGAAATAGGCTAAACCCTAAAACCCATATTTGAGAACTTCAAGAGAAGAAACTTCAAGAGGCAAATATTCTATGCTTTTTAGTCTCATTCTAAAAAGGGTTACATGACTCCAGGTAGTTTCAGAAACACTGTTTATAGAAATGTTTGATGATCTCTCTACCCGAGCAAATTAAAAAATCCAAGAAAACAAGCCCTCCATGCCGATTTCCTCACGCTACAATGAGATGCTCGATGAACGAACTCTGCCCTCTCCCTCTGGCTGCCTCTATCAGCGTAAAGTGACAGGCTGAGTGCGTCCTTAAATAATTGTTTCTCTTCGGAGATGCCTGCCGAACAACTTGGCCGAGCCCCCACTTGTCCCCAGGTCAGCAGTTATCCTTTTCTCTTTGATGCCCCGTGAATAAAACATTAAGCTAGCTTTTTTTCCCAGCTAACGAGCGCCGGTGCCGTCACCAATCATTAAATCTTAAACACATAGCTCGGGGATAATGAGAGACATGATATAGAAAAAAGCCCTGTTTTTGAAGTGGTGGAGATGGGTTGGGATATTGCCCGAAGATCTGGCAACTTGAGAGAAAAATCAATGTGGTTGAACGTAGTGAGCTGTAGATGAGAGGACTACAGTATTAAGTGTTTTGTTCCACAATGAGAGTCAGTGTTTAAACAATGTGAAGTGTAACAGAAATGCTTGGAAGCACAAAAGCTGGAACAAAACACCTTTTAAAAAAGGACAGTGGGTAGAAAAAAACAACTGTACCATCAATTTGTAGTCGCATGTAATATGTTACTGTTAACGATTCGAGGAGTCCAAAACTTTCCCTTGCGTATAACTGCCTTACCAGGGCAATCTGTAATCATAGCGTCCAGTATCTAAATATAATCTGCTTCAGCAACACTCCTAAAATGGCTCGGGTCACATAGGCCTAAACCAATGAGAGCAGCACCTTCAACTCCAAACCAACTCTCTCCCCGGGGCAACAACCGTGCCTGCTAGAGGATAGCAGCGCTAGTTGCTAGGCTACAGAGACACACACATCACCACAACTAGGTCTACGGGATGATGAACAGGCAGGGAAAATGTCTTCTACTCCACTCTTTGGAAAGTTTAAAACCACTTCTCTTCCTAAATGTTCCCAACTGTCGTTTATAGAATTCTCATGAAGGTTAGGGAGTCAAATGGTGGCTTACTTGGCAGTCATTATGTGGGGAAAAGGTCAAATGGGTATTTTGGATAATTAATACGACTAACAGTAACTGAATGGTAGGCATGTTTTCTCAGTATTAACATGGCAGATAAGGTGACCTAACATGATAACTGACTAAAACTAAAATACACATGAATGAATGTAATTTGGACCATATGTTCCCAAGACTGCATACAGTAGAATGCGTAGCTACATAGCAACACCACCACCACCATTGTGCTGCCAACAACCATTCTGGAGAGCAAAAGAATGACTCATATGTTCTGGTGTGTGTATGTGTGTGCGCAGGAGTGCGCACATGTTGTGTTTTTATCTTTGGGTTGCCCTCCACCCGCACTCTAATACCAGTTTTCCATAAGGCTGGGAAGCTACTGGGTGAGTCGGGTTCTCTAAAGAGGAATGAAATGGACAACATGGGTTGTTTAGAGAGATACAGAAAGGGGGAGACAGAAAGAGAGAAGAACAAAGAAGACAAAAAAGGAATACTTTTGTGTTTGTTCCAGAATGAAAACAGAGAAAAGAAATCAGGAAGAATTATGGGAAAGTAGAGTAATGGAGAGGAGGAAGGGGGGGGGTTCCCATACACCAGGGGGAACAGCCCTTCAGACAAGCAGCTACTGTCGCCATTCATCAAGAAGGGAGAGTTCCAAACAGCCAGCCAATCTGACAACCACACAAACACAAACTCTCTTTCTCTCACACTCACACACACAAACACAAAGCATTTTCAAACCTACACTGTAAAAAAGATCATATTTTCAAGGTACAAAACTGTAAATTTTACAGTAGTTTTACTTTTTTCTGGATTTATATACAATACTCTGTAAATTTACAGACATCATCTGTAGATTAACAACTCAATTGTTATTTTAAGTATTATACCATTAATCAATCATGCGTTATATAATATATGCCTACTTGAATAAACCCCATTCATGTCTAGTGTGTGCTAATCTGGTTAAGTATCTGGAAGTCTGAGTAAGCTATGACCTAACTTGTATTTATTTGCAGTAACATGACAAGACAGGTGCAGAAATACCTGGCAATACCTGGCGGAACCATCTGATTGTATATGATTTTGTGTGTTTGTTAATTGGCATTGCTGTGTGTATTTATTTCTTTATTAATACTTTCTTTATGTATTTGTTTGTTTTTTGTGCCTGTTGTCCTCGGGTTTCAAACACACATCTTATTGTGCCAGCAGTGCACATCATATGTCTGTGTAAGCTGTAGAATAAGGTTTAGCGCCTTCTATCTGCCATAAAGAGCTAGTGACCTTACAGGTTAGCTGCATCAGAGACATCAGGTAAGATTCTTCATGAAATAGAGCAACTTGATCAATCTTTTAATAATTGCACGGAATTGTGTAACAGTTTCAATGCACATTGTCCAAGTAAATTAAACTTTCCAACAACATTTAGTTAGATGTCTGTGTTTTACTTGAATTTAAAACAAAAAACACCTCAGGGATGTTGAATATGAATTATGACCCCCGTAAATCTATCATAAGAAAGCTGGCATATTTTGTTGTAGGACTAACCTTTAACAAGTAAGACAAGATTGTTTCCAATTTCTGTGTCAGATTAAAGATGTTGCATTTCAGTTAAAAAGAGGAGCATTTCCTTTTCTGTTGTCCAGTTGATGTGCCAGTCCCATCATCAAGGAACGTTTTGTTTCATTCTATATCACGTAAACTAGTGTAATAAACATTTATATTGGGGTGGGGGTTAGAGACAAGAGTTGTTTTACATCACAAGCCCTGGCTATTTGAATAATGACCCCCTCCATCTGATTCTCCACCCATGATTGAAAACAACTGCGAACGTTTTTTATCATTGGATTTGCTAGCATACAGATGTGCTAGCATACAGCCACAGACAATGAATTTACCCAGACACATTGGAAGAGACTAGCAGAAATGTAGCATGATGTTAGTGTGTGGTTATATGTGTGAAAATGTGTATTAATTATAGTCTAAATATAAACAAGCATATTACACACATAAAACCACACACAAGCATCGGAATTTTGAATGTTGAAATATTTTAGAAAAAGCACTCTTAACTTCTTTATTACTAAGCCCCTGGCTAAGGTCTCGGCCTCGAAAATGAATGCCTGTACTGAACAGAATATATCCCTATAAATCTATAAGGGCTATAAATATAATCTTGGTAGCAAAAGAAAGGTAACACCTGTGGGGTGTACTCGGAACTGAAATAATGAATGTAGTTATTACTGTGTCAGAGTACATGAAGCTAGAACACAGCATTGGATATTTTAATTTTGCCTGAAAGTAACCTAAAGTTTTAAAGTGAATGCTTTATTGGATTTATGCAGATCAAGCCACTAAACATTATGGCACCATAGCCCAATATCTGATGAGTAGATATGTGAAGGTAACACAAACAACAAAAGGTATTACCCTATTTGGTGTTGTAATTCGAAAAAGTACAATTGGTTGTAGATGGCTTTTCATCGATATTTTAGTGGGTGCTGGTAATGGAAGAACACATCTAGCATTGCTGTAATTTGTGACGTGTCAGGTTTTGAATGACATTTCGTTTGCGCAGACAGCATGAAAGGAACCAGTTATCTGGGTGCAGATATGCGAATATGGGGTATCTCGGGATGTAGAGGTTAAAGTTTCCAGTACTGTGTTCACATTGACAGAATGTCTCATAATGGTTAATGCTGGTATAGAAACATTTTTGAAATAGTGTATTTTAGCATTTTTAAAGTAATTGTATCAAATGAAATCCAACATTTCAACGAATATTGTGTCCTCTCCTCCCTTAGGAGCAACATGGTAATTACTGGAAATAAGGAGGATTGATTTTTATCTTCTACGCTACACTGTGACTGCTGGTACATATTCAATTATGTTTTGTGGTGTGTTTTGATTTTACAGTTTAGCCAAGATTCTACATTAACTCTTGTGATGGCCTTCAAGTCAAAATGACTTAAATGTTGTATGCTGTAATCTAAATTAAAAGTTGTTGATTTTAATGTCTTATACAGGACTTTTTATTGTCTTCCCAAATAATCTGATATTTTACAATATTGATAATGTGTTAAAAAATTTCCATATTTGATTGTAACAATTTAGGGAAAATCTAAAATAACAGTATTTTTAAGATGAATATATAAAATAATGATTTTTACGGTGACATTTTAATGCAGTCAGTTTATTAATGGTGTTTGATCATAATAATTTAAGAAACATCTGTAAAAAGTATTTTTCTGATAAACTTTAGGTGACGTCAGTACTTTGAAGGTATTTGATCTTAATAATTTAGGTAATATTTGTAAAATGGCAGTATATTTGTGCTAAACTTTAGGTACATCACTAATTTGAAGGTGTTTGTAATAATTTTGGCAATATCTGTAAAATTATTACATTATTATTATTCTGCAAAACTATATGTACATCACTACTTTTAAAGTGTTTGATTGTAATAATGTAGGAGAATTCTGTAATATAAAGATGTTTCTATGGTATAATGTTTGTGCAGTAACTTTATAATTTTTTTTTATTGTAATAATTTAAGAAATATCAGTAAAATAGCAGCATTTTTCTGCAAAAATCAAATCTGTAAAAACTTTTTTGTAGGTGTTTGATCATAAAAAAAACAGTTTCTATGTACATCTTTTAATGACTATTACTGTAAATTTACTGTTTTGTACTTTTTTGGATGTAGGATCTTTTACTGTCATTTAAATGTTTTTGTTTGGCAGCCGTAGCTGCAGGTCATTTACCGTTTTTTTATGATTATGTTTTTTACAGTGTAGTAACACATGCCGTTACATTTAGTACTCAGCATACCAACAGACAACAATATAAACGTACACAGATGGACAAAATCCAAATAAACACACATGCACACAGAATACAGAGCAACATACTGGCAAGTCCTGTCCACTAAAATAATCTTACAGTATACCCTCTATTACTAGGAAACCTATAGTCAAAATGTATTCACTGTTGTGCAGACATTAGCTGGGTTCACATAGATACTTTTTTGTCATTCTGAATGAAATCCTTCCAATTGAAGATTTGAGGTTGCTTGTTTACATGGGATGTAATCTAATATGGCCTGTAATCTAATGTGATTACCATTTGAATGAATACCATATTATCTCCAATTAATTCGGCATTCACAAAACAACAATTTCACAATTTTTCTTTCAATCGGTTTATAGAATGGTATATACTATCCCTTTGCATCCAAACTAAATGCCATTCGGTTTTAGACTTTCTGTACCGATTGAGATGTTTATTGAGCATTTTGATTTGGACTGGGCTTTTAAATCGATTTCAATCCGATTATTAGGCTCCATGTAAACGCAGCTATTCACATGGCACGCGTTCAGAAAGAAAGACATGTATTGGCGTGATTCTGCCAGGCAGCAGGTGGGTGAGCCAATCAGCTAATTTACCGCTAATTGGGCTAATGAGAGGCTATGGAGAGCACTGTGCTGTTGCCTTGGTCCCTTCCTGGTGACCATGTCCATTAATAACGCAATATATTATCACCAGCGCTGGACATTTTAATCCCAAGCAGCACACACACAGATGCTGCTGTCACCTGGTCTGACCTCGATGAAGTGGTCATCATGCTTGACGACAAATTACCGGTCCTGATTCATTTGCACCCAAGGGACATTAAATAGCACACATTTCAGGTTCTGTGTGTCTTTGAATATCTGAGTTATATCTGCAAGTATAAATATTTAAATTAATAAATTATAATGATTAATTTAAATTATATAAATAGTAATTAAATAAAAGATTTCTAAATTCAAATAATTATATTCAGTTAATTGAATCAGTTTTAACAATTGAAATAATCAAATACTAGTAGAAATAACATAATGTAGGCTAAGATTATAAAATATATAGCCTATGAACAAGTATATATATATATAAGTATACAAAACATAATCCACTGTGTGGTGGATTATGTTATTATGGACACCACTCTTGTGGTGGCATTGAAATAGAAAACAATTAAAAAAAGGTGACTATGGAAATTTACGACAGCGCAACTGCACTGCAGTGATTCCTAGAACCAATCCCAGAGTAATGATTTTCAAGTGATGAATTATTGTTAGGAGATGAAGAGACAGAACATATTTATTATTTTCCAAGGGCAAAATAAAGTATTTATTGGTGATATTTGAGCTTTCTGATGCTACAGTGTCTATGCATTTTTCACATGGTCTGTGTATACTTTCCTACAGTCGCAAGCCTCAGTTTGAGAACCATCTGTAGGCAGTGTAGAATGCTAAAACACACACAGGCACACAAAGACAAAAGTAACTGTCTTAAGCCGTGCAGGGTGGTCAGACCGTATTGTATTCATGGTGGTGCCTTAAACTCTGTGGCCAAACAACGGTCAAACTGCCACAACTCAAAACTCTACAACTGTCAGATTTTCATAAGAAAAGCCCATTAGTATGAGCACAATGCCAAGCCTGAAAATCGATTTGCCGTTTCGCTTCTCAACCTTGAACAACCTTCTGAGTACTTGGGAGGGTTCACCAACACACACACACATTCTCTAAGAAGAAATTGTGATGGAGGGAAAAACAGACATCAAAACATTGCGAGGGGCTGATGTTAAATTTTGCAGTGTTGATATTTGTAATGGAGCATAAAGGTAACCTGTAGGAGTGCATTGTACTGGCATTCACAATGGCTATCACAGTGACATTTCCTCAAGGGCAATTTGCCAAGAGTCATGAAGTTGGTAGATATACTGTTGGTAGATAGACTGTGGAGTTTGAAGCCGTGACTTTTTGATTATAGGACATCAACCACCACAGATATTTATTTTCCCAAACTCTCTTCTACCATGCTTTACTCTCTTGCTCTCTCTTCTATACCCATTTCAGTCCCTCTCTCTTGGTCTCACTTTAGCGAAATTCAATTTGATTAATTTCCAATCAACATGTTTTATGGGCCCTAGTTACAGAGGTGTCATTATAGGTTCACTTCATATAGGTATGGCAGTGCACCAACATTGATGTAACGGATGGTTCATTAGTTTTGTCTATACTGGAGCACTGTTTGAATGACATGAAACAGACCACCATTAAAGTTATGAGCTACATCTGTGTTTTCTCAAATATGGCTTTGCTTCAGAGGTTGAAACAACAGTGTTGTGGTGACTGGTGGCACTGCAGCCAGAAAAAGTATCAGTGTTTTATTTTTTATTTATTTTTTAATCCTATGCTACACTAACTTTTTTCAGGTTCCACCAAACCTGAAATGTATCTTCATCATATACTCTTTGCGATCTGATTGCGAAAAATGTCAGTACATTTAGACAGATATTGAAGGTTGCCCTTCTTATTCTTCAGCCTTGTGTTCACGCTTCAATTGAGCAAGCAAACATCAAGATGGCTCAGATGAGCCACTATATTTTCCCTTGTGTCTATCTATTCAAAATAGTACAAGATGACACTTCTCCAAAAAGGCTCCATTGGCATGAAAGACAAAAACAATGCTCTTGATGTTGATTTGCATTAGAATGACCCCTATTCTCTCTTGCCATTTTTTGTTGTTGGCCCATGTCAGTTCCAATATGGTGTATTAAGGGGCCTGGAGCTCAGAGTGTGACTGATATAATGTGTTCTTTTGGGGGTAGGAAGTACAACTTTAGTGCAAGGGGAATAGGAGAGAAGGACGGACAAGAAAAGAAGCGAGCAGAGGAGGAAGGCTGTCTCCTAGGAGTGGAGATAAAGACAGGATGAGAAAAGGAATGAGGCAAAAAAAATAACAAATAGAAGAGTAAACCATGGAGTTGTTAGCATTTGTCTCCTCTCTTTCCGATCGAGGTGGCTAGTACAAATTCTCAGTAAATACTGTGTGTGTGTGTGTGTGTGTGTGTGTGTGTGGTGGGGGGGGGGTCAGTGACTGACACGGATGATATGATGCAGTGAATTTTGGATTACATGCTTTCTCTCTATTTCTGTGTGTGTCACTGGTGCACACACACACTCACAGCTAGGTTTGGGACTGGACTTTAAAACATCTGGCACGTTTTATACACAGAAGAGAATAAGTGGAGGACACTCTATAAGCACATCCATATTAAACTGACGACGATGACTTTCCTCAAATAATAATATAACACTTTGAGCTGAGACTAATCCAACAAGGGACCGACACAAGAATACACTTCTTATTTGACACATCACATCCACCTATATAAGGTTCTTTAACCAGCCTTGTTCAGTCATGTGGACAGAAACTGCTTAAAAACAAAAACAATAAAGGCCTAATGTTACTGTTGTATAAGTTATCTTAAAATATTCACCTTATTTTTGAATGTAGACTTATTCAATATTATATTTAAGCATCAGGTCTGTACCAGATGTGGATGGAAATGGGAGTAGATACTTTCTGACATCAAATAAGTAAAAGTAATTTCTCCTGGCACTGCGACCGCTAATCTGTGCACAAACACAACTAAGGTGGAAGCTAAGGTGTGTCCAGCTCTGTAGTTCATTAACACTGCAACACCATGAGCTTGCAATTTATTGTACTTGGCAATATACCATTTTCTTTTCAGGTCATAAAATGACTCAGCAATATTATGTGTATTTTTAAATGCAGATATATAAAAAGGACAATAGTGTCTATAATTTCGTACTGCTCATTGGTGGGATGAAGGAAAGTGACGAGAGAAGAAGATTAGCAGATAGATGCAAATATGTAATAGGGAAAAGAGAGAGGCAGAGGGAAAGGTATAGAGTAGATAGAGGGATGGGGAAGGACTGGCAGGGAGAACGGGACAAGAGTAAAAGAATGAGGTCATGGAGATGGAGAAAGAGTCACAAGCCCAAATAGGGGGGTTGATGGCTATTAGAGGATAGGAAGAATGGCATTGAATGGCTCATGTTTAAGAAATAAGGAAAGATGAATCAAAGAACAGTAGTAAAAAAAAAGGACAGGGAATAGAACTTGGAAGAACATGGCAAGAAATGAAAATGAGAGAGAGAGAGAGAGAGAGAGAGAGAGAGAGAGAGAATGCCACCCCTAATTCAGAAGTGAGCGCACATCCATTACAGAAAATGAGCCATTGTGGAAAATGCAGTGCAATTAAAAAGGGCATATTCTTGTGAATGGCTGTGTCGCCTCAGGACAGGTTGTGAGCAATGGCAGACACTTGCATATTTTGCGTGACATATTTTGTGGGAGAATGGCTCATTTATGAACGCTGTTCAGAATCAAACTCCCCCCTCGTTTAGGTGTGAAACTAACTGCTCCGCCCCCCTTATGTCTGTTCTTCTAAATGCTTTGGTAAAGTGTCTTTGAAAATATCTTCAGGCGGATAATTGTTAACTGTAACCTTGTAGCTGTGTGTGACAGTGTATCAGACATACGTGGTTAGCAAGTGTCTCACCTTGATGATGTCGTCCAGGTATCTGTCCTCCATCTTGTATGGCACCTTCAACTGAAAGACCCGGCCCACCACCGCAGAGGAGTCTGGGAACGCTGCTGTCGCTTCGGCATTCTGCTGAGTCACGCCTGGTGTTCCTCCACCTCCTAGGCCAACAACCTCCTCCATCGTCACCTCCTGGAAGTCCGCGAGGAGCGAGGAGTGCATGGAGGTCTCCAGCTCCCCTGCCAGTACGCTGATCTCCACATCAGCGCAGGCGAGCGAAGGCAGCCACACCGCCACACTCAGGCCTATCAGCAAGCCCAGAAACAAGCCTCTAGTCCTGGGTAGCCTCAAATCAAGCCTCAGGCTGGCCCCGAGGCCTCCGGAGCTCAATGTAATGCTCATTGTTTGCCTTTTATCGGGGCTGTCTCTTGAACACAGGAGGGGGAGGGGGAGGAAGAGGAGTGGAGTGTTGGAGGGTTGTGGGGGCAGGGGGAGGGGGTGGGGGTGTGCACCCCCGACAGATTCACGTTGGCCTTTCTCTCCTTCTCCGCCCACTCTCCTGTCTTCCGTTTCCGAAAGATCAGCCTCTCGCCCGGTCGGCCCGAAAACGCTGCCCTCCTCCTTCCGTCCCCGCCTCCTTCTCTTTTGTCCTCTTTTCTTTGCCCCTTTTCCTTTTCGACCCCCTTCTGGCGTATTCTTCCTCTCCCCCTCTGCCTTTTGTAGGTACTCCTCAAACGTCTAGGAGGGCCACTGTGATCTGCAAGGAGATGGCAAGCCAGACAGACAAATGGAATCAGAGAGTTAAAAACAGTTTATACACCGAATCCAAACAGAATCAAATACAGTATATTAACAGTGAAATATTAAATGCAAACACACACACAGCTATGTTTAACCCTCGTGATGTCCTCTGGGTCAAAATGACCCAAATCACTAGCTCTTTGTGGCAGATAGAAGGCGCTAAA
>JAODUG010003263.1:0-11410 GCA_027564795.1 Aphredoderus sayanus | reverse complement strand
TATAACACCCCCCCCCCCCCCCCACACACACACACACACACACACATACACACCTTCCTCCAGCTCATTTAAATCCCTCATTCTTATAGCAGCTACTGGACTGTTAATGGCAAACAGATAAATTATACCAGCCACACTCCATCTCTCACCTCTTGGGTCTGCCTTGCCACGACACGAGGCAAAGACAGGAGCGTCTCTCGCATAGGAAGAGCCATAAGCATACTCCGGCTTCCTTACCAGTCCTTCAGCCAGCGCAAAGAGGAGAGAGAGCGAGCGAGAGAGAGAGAGAGGGGTGAGAGAGAGAGAGGGGTGAGAGAGAGCGAGAGGACAGAGGGAGAGGGAGGGAGGGAGAGATTCGGGGTGGAGACAGAGAGGGATATGAAAGAAAGTGTGTGAAGGGAGGGGGGGGAGGGGGGGAGAGGGTATAGAAAAAACCACTAAGCATCCCCAGATGAGATCCGTGGTGCAGAATTTGAATTGTGTCCCATGAGTAGAGCAGAGCATGTGCACAGTGGGAGCCTCACACGCCAACAGAACGAGACTCACTGTGTTGTGGGTGTTTTTTCATTATTAGTATTGCTAATGTGTGCGCATGATAGTTGGTGCATTTAAACTTTTGCTTTTATTGGTGTGTATATATTGCCAGGCTGTGCAATAGAGGTTATGAGGATAAATGGCACAGGGTATCTATCGAAATCCTTAAAGAATGGAAAATATTCAGGCGAATCAAATGTTCTGTAGAAAACTAAGGTGTCTTTCTCTGCCAAAGCTGGTTAAACAAATGAAATCCTGTATGATATGAGCTAACTAACTATGCAGTTTGATTGCTTAATTCAAAAAGAAATGACTGTGATTATATTAGAATTTCTTTATGATGCATAACCTCATCACAGTCATTTGAAAACACGTATCAGTGTATGATTTATTAACATATGGTACCAAAGTAATCCAACGTGGTCTCTTTTTGTGGAACTGCACGACAAAATGCATGTTAGTTTGAACTGCCATATTTTGCTGAGACACACTGCCATCTGCTGGCGTAGTCGATGAACTGTCTAATATTAGCACTTTCATCTATCTTTCTCGACATTTAACACTGATCACATTTAACATTTCACGTAATGTCTCATGTATTCACATCATTATTTGAATTACAGGGCAGTTATATCACCCACCTGGGGACCTGGGGAAGCAGGAGTGTGATGGTACTATGCAGGGCTGTCGAGGGAGCAAAGGGGAGGAGGGCAAAGATATGGAAACACCCTTGGATAGCCTTGTTCGATTTCCTGGCCGTCCAGTGGAGGTGGATTGGTTATGAAGGTGTGTAACACCACCACCACTAGCTCTCTGAAAGGTGATATGGGTGGAGACCTCACCTACATGGAAACAACGTGTGCAATATATTAAGGTTCAATAAGCTTTTATCCCCTTAAAAGCAGGTAAGAGTTTATACTGTCATCTGGTGGCGTAGATGCAGCAGCGACAATTTTAAATCAAATGGGTGGGGGTGTATCCATCTCCCTTTGCGTTGCTAAAAATAGCTCATTCTGAATGAAGACAGTTGACTCTCCATCTTCGTTAAACACGGTTTAAAACATAGGCTACCTCCCCACCTCCCAAAACAGGTTTAAAAATACCTTCAATCAGGAATAACTGAAATATCTTAAATATCATACACACTACACACTACCCCTTTAATGGCAATGTTCTGCATTACTCCATGTTTTCCCTGTTATCACAATAATTTAGGTAGTTTAGGTTTATTCAGGTTTGGGTTTCTTGTGGGAAATTTATTGTCTGATATTTGTTAGCCTACTATACGATTATATATAGGATTACACATTGAATATGCAACAGAATCCTTATTCAGAGCATTATATGCATAATATAACCATAACCATGCACTGTCAGTGTCAACATACTATTTTAATGAGACTGGCACATTTTTCTATGTTTCTCTCAGTTCTTGCCAAAAAGAGCAGCATGTTATTAAAAATTAATGAGCAACATGTTTGCTCTAATACTGAGACCTAAATCATTCTGCTGCATGGTCTTAATTCTTCTGTGTTCTGTGAATGTAAGGTGGGACACGCATCAGCAGAGAATGCGAAAGGTTTTGTTTTGTACTTCTATGAAAATGTGATACTGTTCAAGTTGATAAACCTTCTGATTTATCCCTGTTTGTGCTTTCTCGTACAGCAAGCATAGCATGGCTGTAACAAATTCATAAACATTTGCCAGGGCAATTTTCATGCATTGTCATTCTGTATTGGGAGAGAAGAATTTCCATCTACTTTTATAGGTCAGAATGTTTGCCTAACCCACTCTAACTTCTCCTGACACACTTTAATACATGAAGGACATGGACACTGGTGAATTAGGCTAATTGAATTGGATCTGCGTGAATCACCCAAGAGAAGAGAAGCTGAACGTCCCTTTGAAATAATGAAAGACTCATCACGAAATAAAAGATTTCAAATTGTATAATAATATAATATGATGAAGAAACATACACACACACGCGCGCAAACACACATGAGCGCCTATAGGCTCATTTGTAATAACGATATCTTATTTGCATTAAATTCACTCACAGGAATCTTTTACTCTAGGTTCCATATGCAAATTATAACAGTAGTGTATAAATATATGCAGCTACTGATGCAAAGCACCATAGGTTTTAGTGTTGTTATAGTACATAGATTAATATAACGCAGTATGTAGGCTACTTATAATTGGTTATGGGCTTACTTGAATCTCTTTTGCTCTTTTCTTCTCCACGTTTTCCTTGTCCGTCGCGTTTGTTTCCAAACATTGCTCGAAACATATCTGAGCTGATCGTGTCGTGCTGCTAACATTTGACTGATCGCGTCGCTTTGTCAAGCAATATCTCGGTAGGGTAGGTCCGTTGGCTTGGTTCCTACCAAACTTCGATGCAATTGATGAATGCAATATCAAACTTTAACCACTACGGGGCAGTCACGTGGTATTCTGTTATACATTTCACACATAACAGGTATGTAGGTTATGTGTGTGAGGACATTCTTACCATGTACATGCATGGTGACGACTCAGCAGCAGTGCACTCACTGCCTCACAGCATTTATATTATTTTATTACCCACATTTTATATTTTAACGCAAGCGTCTAATGCATCAATGAGGTCATAGTCTTGGTCTAAATCATTGGTTCGTAGACTATAAAGTCGCACTTACACCCTCCTCACCCTGAGAGGGCGCTATGTCACCAGATTGTATTTGACGTGAGACCCTTCACTTGATCTGTACTATATAGTTATATGGATCTGCAGTATCCATCGTGTTGCTAAATGATATCAGAAGCCAACATCTCCCCGCGCTTGTGAGTATTTTGATGATGAAAAATTCGTCTATTGAGCAAAATATCACCGGAGGTTCGAATGGTTGCGGGATCTTATCAGTACTAGTATGTTAAAAATTAAATTACTGCGCATGATCTACACTTTACCTCTGCTACTAAAATGAATTAAAGACACCAAAACATGGTCAGACGTATTGAACACGGCATGGACCATGGTGGATATGTTCAGAATGTCTTGTTAATATAATATAAATTAGTCTTTGTGAAGGAGGCATAAAAACAATATTACTTATAATTAATTAAGTAATTGTACTTTACATAGAATTGCGTTTATTTTTTCAAAAGGAGTTATTATTATTATTCTTTCAAAATAATTTAACGGTATGATGCAATGTTATTTCCAGCTTCTGAACCAAACTGAGGGTGACATTGAATTACATAATGAAACCAATGTCTTTTCAGAATACTCCTTGCCCTGGTTCAATTTCCCCTTTAGGTAAGTTTTACAACTTAATGCAGTGTCATTGTCATTGATGCACTAGTCTAGGGTTGTATGCAGAATAACCAGAACTGACAGTTATAGACGTTTGCAACCAAACATCATGCATTCCTGGTGAGCAGTTTGACCCTTGTGTCAGAAAAAGCTGCATCTACTGATAGACCTAAAGCTGCTGCCTTGGCTTTTGGGTTTGCATAGAGATGCTAAATTGAATCTTCCTTGCTGTTTCTAACTGTCACTTTACATGGCAGTCCAGATTGATGTTGGGAATACACCTAGGGGCCATCCTGCCAAACGGGGGTATAAATATTACTAGTATGTGTATAAATATGCTGTAAAATATGTGTGTATAAATATGTTGATAAAATAATAATACATTTTACAGTTGGAATTACCGAACCTGTTGACATTTAAGATCAGTTTTACAATATGAATACTATATTTACAGGGAGCCCATCCACCACTAAGTGCAGCAGAAAAGCAGCACATACAAACACATTCCATTTACCCAGTACTCTTTCCTGTTATGTAACAGGAAAACAGGAATGAGCACTGGCCTGTGTTCATTCATGTTAGTACACTTGTCTTTCTCCTAAAAACAAAAGATAAACCACTGGTTTTCTTCTAGTTTTGTTTATTACATAATTGTATACAATTGTTTAATACATTACTTATTTTTTTATAAACTTTAAGGGGGTGCCCTTTAAATTGATACAGCTTGTATGCATATACACTGGATTTTTAGTTACACCTAAATAATTTGAACATGTAACCAGCTATTTCTTGAGCTTATTGAGAAGATAACAAAGAAAATGGTTGATGTGCTATTTAACATAGTTTATAAATGACATGAGTTTTGGAAATAGGACTGAGAAAAATGAAACCATCTGCCACTTTGAAACATTGTAAAAATTACAATGAGTTACAAGCAAAAGTACACCCATTCTGCAGAATGGCCCACCTAAACCCAATTACTATGATACATTGTAAAAAGTTCACTATTCGGTTTTGTTTGAAAGTTTACATTTAAAACCAGCATATTTTTTATTTGGTCTGAACCCTCCCTACACTCTATTGGTAGCCTACACCCCAGATCCCTCCACCTTGGCGCTTCATGAGATTATTTGTTATGAGTTGACAATATAATAGCCAGAATAGAGTTGCGGTATATGATATGCTGTGTAGAACACTGTTATCCTTGCTCCATCTCTTTCCAGGCTGGTGATGTCCTACAGCATACGGAGTGGAGCATACTTGGTCCTTTGCCAGATCAAATCTATCTGGAAAGTACATAGTTGGATGAATTTGCATGCTATTTGTTTGACACAATTGTTGACTTTTAAAATATATTGGCCAACAGCTGAAAGACTAGGATACCAGGTGTACTATTGTCTTTAAATTATGACTATGGCATTTTATTTTAATTTTATTTGTCACACAAAAGTTGTCGATCGTCATACTTGAACATAGGTATATCATAGTTATAAAGTATATTAGAGTTGACAGTTGACCACAGCGTGAACTTTTGTGACCCGTGTGACAACTTTCATTGTCCACAATGAAAGTTTTCAAAGCTCCTTAAAACAGTGGCATCTAGAAAAGCTCAATTATGTTCAGGATAATATTAATGTTGAAATGGTATAGCGTTTTGAATAGTGAGGACCTGCTGTATGTGCATATTTTAGATGTCTCTGCTCCAACACACCTGATTCAAATGAATGTCGTTATTAAGATTATACAGAGATTGATCATTAAATCATGCAGGGCGGTGGGTCTCCAGGACCAGGGTTGAGAGCCGCTAAGCGAGATAAATTAAAATATCTTGGAAAATGGTCTCTAGAAAAAGAGTAGAAACCCTGACTAATGATAAAGGAATGTATGTGGCCAAACTACCACAAACAATTCATGTATATTACACACCATTTATTTATACAAAATACTTAATTCTAAAACATTAATAAAAAAAAAAGAGACTTAAGAATTGTGAATTATTAGTGATGACGAATAATGGAAATTGTCAGGTAAACTGAGACTTAAAAACCCAAGAACTGGTTTCTACTATACAAATACCTGCATCATACAACATTAAAGTGTCCTTTCTATGTGAAACAACCTCTCAATTTTTACGGGCTGAAGTAGTATCCGATCCACCAGTACCAAATTAAAACAATAAAATTGGCTTAACAACATGAACAGCTCATTACACATACAGTACATGTTACTTGACCTGTCATAGAGATAATATAAAACACTAATTTTAAGAGTAAAGGTAATTTTAAAAAGGTGTACAGTATATGATATGATCAAATATATGATTTGATCAAGGAGAGCATACGGTAACTGTGTAAAACCCTCAAATCGAGAAATAGCTGGAACATCACCTCTGCAGTCAAGAGATTTAGAGAAGTGATGTAACAAATCAAGCTAAGAGCTCCAAGTGCCAACGGCTGCCTGATTTGAAAAGTGTTGGAGGCTCAGGGATTGTCCATTGACCCAAAATGTGGATATTATTCATCCGTCTTTTCGTCGCCCTGGTAATGCCTGTACTCTGGTCTGAGTTCCCAGGTGTTCTTGTGAGTTCCTTTCACATTGTATATGCCAATATCACGCAGAATTTCCTTCAGGTATATCTGTACAAAAGGAAGTGTATGATATATATATATATGTTTAAAACACACATTAAAACACAGCTTTACAATTTTCAATACAATTAGATAATTTAATGGAAGATTTTATCCAGTGACTTACAATGACTACATTTACTATTACAAAGAGCAGGTAGAGGGTTAAGCATCTTGCTCAAAAATGCTTTGAAAAGGTATGCCATTTCTGTGGCCCGAACCCCATGAGCTTTTAGGCTGGGAGTCAAACAGCCAGACCTCTAGACTATCCTGCCCCCTAATCAATAGTCATATGGTCAATAATATATTGTGCAAGAAAGAAGGATATATGTATATGCAACCAAAACATTTATTGTATCAAGTCAGCACTTGTGCTTTCCAACAGCTTAGTAAACGCCTATGCCCTGGCAGGTGGCCTTACCACAGGCTGTTTCGTGATGTCCACCAGGTCTTTAATGTTGTAATATTGATGCTTCTCAAATGCAGAAAACAACATATCCAACACCTGCTGTTTGTCAGCTCTCGCCCTCTTGCCTTCTTCCTTCTTTTTCCTGTCATATATAACCTATGGCAAAGAGTACAGAAAGTCATGTTAGCCATACACACTGCAGTGTTAAATGTAGGTTTTCAAATGCATGTTTTTACAAGTGATAAATAAACTTGACTAATGTGTGGGATTTATGCCTTACATTGTAAGAATGGTTGGCCACAGGTTTGTAGCTGGTGGTGACAGCCTTTTCCAACTGTTGAGACAGCCTGCCAGGCTTAGAGGACTCTTCAATTTGTATCCTGCCACACAATAACAATCACTATCACCGCCAAGGCAAGTTATAGTCATATACCACATGTACAGAGCCTATACATAATGAGTATCAACATCTTTTCATAGTACATGTACAAGCATATGGTTAGAAGTACACAACAGGACATTCATATACACTTAACTATACTGTAATAAAAAAGGCTACATACGATAGAGAAATATTACGATTTGTTTTCCTGCATATTTGTATTTCCATTATTGTGCTGAATACATTCATATGAATACTGGAAAATGTACTTTGATTTCCTTAGCACAATAATCCACAATCAGACCTCAGTGAGCCTCATCAGGTTCATCACATGTTAACTCACCTTTTCAGTCTCATGTAGCTCTCGCTAACAGCAGGTCTGCATTCTGCTCTCTGCACCACAACTCCCTCCAAGGCTATTTTATCTACAGATGAAGAGAAACCATAGTTCAGAATAAATGCGCTCCATATTTTGTACAGAAAGTCTATCAGATGGAAAACATGAGTTATGCGTGTACGTACACAAACGTAGTCTGGCCAAAATGCACATACTACAACTAAAGAGAAAAGGCAAAGAAAGGAAACCAATCCTTCACCCAAAAACGGACTGTTGATGCTAGGTACAAAATTCTGGTTCAATTCAATCAAGACAAAGCTTTGCCTCTCACTACGTCTATTTTCCACTGTGGCTGATTATTACAGATTGGTCCATCCACATTCTAAAAGGTTAGAAAGTTAAAATCCATCCGCTTCTCCATATTATGTATTTATAATACGATAAGTATCTACAATTAAATCTTGAATAGCTTTTTGTGTGATCTACAGATGTACATTCACACTGAATCATAATTTTCCTCATCTTCCACACAAATAGTCCTCCATCCACCACTGTCAACGCACAGAGGTCTGTCTAGTCACGTTTATGGAGATTTCAATTAGAGACCATTTAACAGATTTCCCATTGGACTGTGAATTCACCAATTTCTCCAGATAGAGTCAAGTCCCTCAACCTATACTAAGGGTCACCATTACCTCGCATGTAGAGTACTACTACTACACACTATCAAAAATAGAACCCAATCTCTCACACACAAATAATGCATTCATAAAGAGAGATGGACAAGATCCCCGTCTTGTATAACTCCCAATGCCACAGCTGTGGGACTTTGGGTAAAGAGACGGAGGACTTACCTGGACCTGCCCCCGCCCCTGCACCTGAGCTGGTGCCATCAGATCTCTCTTCTGATTGGCCTACAGGGAGGAGGGAGGGAGGGTGAAATAAAGTATAGGGGTGGAAGATGGGGGGACGAAGGGATCGAACCATAAAGCTCAAGCCCAGGGTTTACAATTTGACAATACACAGTGCTTCTGTGTATTCAAATCCACAGCATCTCTTAGGAGCACACAAGCGTGCAAATGAGCAAGCGAGCATGCACTCACATAAGCCAACAACCACAACAAGTAATTTCTTCAACATAGATGAAATGATGTTTGCATCCATCCATCCATCCATCCATTCATTCAACAAATAAAAAAGCAGCTTCTTGCAATTTGGAAATTGCAATAGAATAGCCTTAACTGTGTGTAGCCACAATGCATGCACATACACAAATCCAGGATGATGACCCATTATCATGATAGCACCAGCTCACCAGCACCCATTAGCCTACCACAAATAATTTCCAGTTAAAACAACCACCACCAAAAAATATGGACACCACAACTGGATAACAGAAGAACACAAATTTAAACTAGCAAACCCATGCACAAATTGAAAGCTTCAGGAATATTTAGATTGCATGATTGGTCTATGTTAATGAGCTCTTAAAATAAACAAAAATAAAAAAATAAATCACAAAGCCACCAGTCTCAGTGATACCATAACTGAGATAACTGCTTAAGTATTAGTATATCCCACAAACAGATAAGGCACGCACAAACACACACACACACACAAATGTATGCATAGGGAAAAACCAAGCAAAACAGATTGATATAATTGCCAATTATCTAGCTTTCCCCACCAAACGTTATCACTCCATTGAGTAGAAAAACTGTGATAGGTGAGGAATTTCACACTGAGCCCTAAGCTAAAGTAGACATTGACAAATTAGTTTACTTGAAAACAAACACTACAAGAATGAGGTAAAAAGTTGCTACACAGCAATGTGTAGCAAGAATATGCTACAACACATTTATGGAGCTCAGGCGATTTAAGAAACAGAGTGTATACTTTGTAGTAGAATTATTTTTGCCTGTGTGACTTAAATAAATTATATAAATATGCATGTTCCACTATAAAAACTACAGTAATATAAATACCTTCTAGCTGCTAAAACACTGCTAGTACACTCTGAGGCAAATGTGTAGAAAATTTGAGCATAAACAAGCAGGGCAGCATACAGAGTGTGCATACAATACAGCAAGCAGCACAGTACACACAAAGGCTAGGAATGAGCTTTTGCAGCGCCAATTGCATTTTAGTACCATCAGTCGAAAAATTTACCAAAAATGTAATGCACCAATGACACCACCAATGATGATGGTCGCCAGTGACAACAACATTAGGTACTGTAGGTCTCCCAACTGCTTCTGCAGCTCTAGCACAGTTATGCGATTATATTAAATATCCTAATAGCAAAAGTCGCATTCCAAGTGTAGAGTAGTCTGCTTAGTTTGAATGCAGGTAAAGGGGCTTACCAGAGGAAGTTTCAGTAAAGACTGCCAGTGTCTGACCTCCCACTGTCTGCATTGTGAATGGGTGGTCACGAGGTGCTCGCACATTTTTGTCTACAATGCCGTCAATGGCAGTCAGCTCTTCATTCAATGTGAAAGACACCTGGAAGGGATAAGCATCCACAATATGTTAAAGGTTCCCGAGATTGGCTTTACTGCAATTATCTTTTGTTCTTAACGGCTGTTTAGATACATTGGTGTTTATGAGAATCGTTACTGTAACACAGTGAACCCAGGGTACAGTATTAACAAACACATTTTTAATGATTTTGTCTTTTTCTTTAATATTAAGCAATAATAATTGAGCTCAGATGGAGTTACAACAAAGGCCTAAACAAAGTTCAGATAATATTTTACCAACACTTACTTCTGCTTTCCCTTGGTTCCTGAAAGAAAATTCATATATACAGATGAGAAACAAGGTCTGTATTGCCATCATGTATAAAAGTAGTACAATATGTACAATTGTTGAGCAAAGCAATATCTTGTGTATATATTAATATAATCAGTACACAGCCTAAAACAATAATAAATGTAGGGTTGGCAAGGAACACTAAATAATCCAGAATTTGTTTTTCTGCATTATGGCAGCTTGGTTGTAAAACTACTCAAATGATCAAATAATATTTTTGACCTACTTGCTTATTCTTAGTTTGCCGACCTCTCCTCTGCCTGTGGCTTTTGCCCATTGTTGAGACATGTATTTAGGCACCTAACAGTACATGGAAAAAAGATAGAGATCCTAATTTTAGTACAAAGAATGTTTGTTTATTGGTTTGAGTTTAAATGAAAGGGTACAAGAAATATTATTACGTTAATCTAAACACTGCTGACAGTGTAGTTAAAAATACAAAAAGTAATAACAAATTGATAAAACCTGCAGGCATCTATAAACAAACCACAAGCTAAGCTAGCGGTAGCATTGTACAAGTGTACAAGTAAGTGTTCAATTTAGAAAAAACATACAAACCTTCACTAGCCACACACCCGTGTTCTGCTTGGCACCAGTAAGATCAACTTCCCCTTTCTCTGACATCGTAAACAATTTATCAAGTGTTGCCTTTTAGCAGAACAACTTCATTCATCAAACGTAGTGGCTGACTGGAGACTAAATAAAATAAAAATGTGCTTGCTCTTCTTCTGTACCAAGATTACTTACTGGCAGTTTGTATGCTTCTTTTGTCACATTGCTGCCATCCATCGGTCAATTAAAGCTATGTGCAAACATTCATTTCAATATATTTTATTTCCCATGTAGGCTATCGTATATTTTAATGTTCTACTCAAATAAATTATAGAACATTCATATACTTTTTCATATACTTTCACTTTTAACTATTTTTTAAATATTAATTCAACCATTGTTTTCGTTTGTCAAAATTAACTTACTGTACAGGCTAAGGAGGCTTGATGGAGGATTTCGA
>JAODUG010003262.1:0-11411 GCA_027564795.1 Aphredoderus sayanus | reverse complement strand
TTTAGCGCCTTCTATCTGCCACAAGAGCTAGTGATTTGGGTCATTCTGACCCGGAGTACATTACGAGGGTTAAGATGTTTCCAGACACAACACATTTAAAAGCCACTTTAACCCTGTTAGTAATGGTTCCATTCCCTCCCCCTAATTGTTTGATACTGTTATGTTCAATGACTGCTATTATTTTGAAAAGATATTTGTCTCATACAACATAAAGTGCTCTAAGCAGTTTTATGTATTGAGTTTTTTCTTAATAACTACAAATGTGTGCACTTCCATGTCTGCTTTCAGACGACACTTCCTAAATATTGACAACTTCAGAGGATACACGTGTTCATGAGCTTGATTTTACGAAGACCAAATTACATGACATGACGTATTCCATACGGTGCAATTGGTTACAAAGCATGTCAGACTGGTAGAGAGTAATTGTTCTTCTGACAGGTCATTGCATCATACAGTTTAATATGGTTTGTTATGATTGTGTTAAGGTTAAGATTACTAGAATAACAAGCAGCTACTGAGACCATAGAAAATAACAGAATGTACCTGGTGCTTGACGTTGCACTCTGACCAGAAATGACAGCACAGTGGAAGTGAATAACAGAAAAGGAAAGGAAACAAAAAATTGGCTAAAACATTAAACTTACAGTAACAATGAATAGGGAGATCATAAAAGCCATAATATTAAAATATTATAAAGAAAATGCATTTAAAATATTTAAAAAGTCAACTTTATGATATGAAATAGTAATTACTTTGAAAATACAGTATACAACATTTTGTAAATGTACCTCAGACATACTGTGTATAGCTTTTCATTATTACATATACAGTATTGCCCTAAAGAAAGATACATGTTCATCATTTTCCTTCATCTTCAACCAATGGCACATGGTTGAATGGAGAATGAATGGCAGAGCTGCAAGTGGTCTGGTGACCTTCCACGCTGTCTGCCAGCAATCAAGGTCTCTCAGTGTGAGAGCGACAACACTTCCCTGGCTCCCACTAATCAGCTTCTTTTGTCTCCCTTCCACAAGCCTCTCTCTTCCTGCATCTTGCCACAAGGATGAGTGTGCTGTATGTGGTCACTCGTATTTAAAGACACACAGGGAGGACTCACTTGAGTGCTCTCCGTCTCACTGTGCTCCCACTGTGTAATCGTAATCACGTTGAACACGTCGTGTCTCCGATGGGCCAAAAAGCCACCGGCCTTCTTGCTGGAGGGAAGGCGCTTGATAGCCTTCACTTGTCTTGCAGAGCCAGCCTTTACTTGGTGTAAAGTCTGGGACACAGCGCTGGCTTATTGCATCAAGACCATACTTGCCAAGAGACATCAAATATTTTGACCTAACTACCAACTATATAACTCACTGACCAAATTGGATGGTAAACTTTGTGACATGAGTTCGCAGGTCTTAT
Organism: Aphredoderus sayanus; assembly: GCA_027564795.1. Classification (NCBI taxonomy): domain Eukaryota; kingdom Metazoa; phylum Chordata; class Actinopteri; order Percopsiformes; family Aphredoderidae; genus Aphredoderus; species Aphredoderus sayanus. The sequence continues at coordinate 9,992 of JAODUG010003262.1, read as the reverse complement.
AAAGATCAGTTAGAATAACTAGGCTGTAACTGAGTAACCCTCACGCTTTCATGGGGTTCCAAACGCACTACCTTGTTGCGCCAGCAGATGGCACCAACCGCGGCACGTCATATGTGCATTCTGCGGTTGGCGCCTTCTTCTGGCAAGGTTGTGCATTGGGTCAGTTTGACCCCGGAGGACAGCGGGAGGATTAGAAACAGAAAGACTGAAATTAGTCAATAAAGAACTGCACTACTGCACTGCACTGAACTGCACTGTGTGTGACCTGGAAAGGCACAGATAGCCATGGTGGCACAACAGGTAGAATCTATCAATAATAATCCCTGCCCCCCCTTCACTACACAACATCTGCACAACACAAGCATGTACAGTATGTATAACATAACGTGCATGGTGTGGTGCTAATGCAGATTACTGTGGGGAAAGAGAGAGACAAAGAGACAGAGACAGAGACTGAGAAAGATAGATAAAACTGATTTGTTTTCTGGGACAAGGACATATCGTTTGCCATGCCTGACATTGGCTAAATTCAAGGTTGATGCACACACACACACACACACACACACACACACACACACACACACACACACACACACACACACACAGTGCACCTGCCTGCTCTAGAAACATCTCTGTGTGACGCTTGACTGGGCACAGTCCTTATGGGAGCAAGATCAGGTGACCAACAGCCGATGACATCACACTGTGGTGGTGGTGTGTGTCCCAAAGTCTCTCTCTCTCTCTCTCTCTCTCTCTCTCTAACACTCTGTCCCTCCTAGTTTTGCCCTCCTTATTCCCCCTCTCTATATCTCAGCTGACCCGCTCCCCCGGTGTGTTTGACAGACACTTTGCGAGGGGGCCGAATGGTGTGAGGAAAGTAGGGAGATGATTGCAGGAGTTCATGCATAAATGAGAGGCTTACTAGCAGCAACTGGCCGCTAGGCATCAAGTGGCCATGTTTTATTGAACAGCCTGCGTATCGGTGAGGCTCTCCGTCAATTAGCCATGCCACTGGGTCGGGACCCTGCCATGCGTTAACGCTGACGGAGATCGTAAAAAAGTAACATTATGACATGTCCAACTAAAACATCCTATTGTATAGTTCAATATTACATTGATTTATTTATTGATTTAGAGTGTAGCTTTATTATTTTAGCAGGAGTGGGTGATTCACTTCTGCTAAAATATAGGGACATAGGGAACATGTATGCTACAGATTCCTTTGTGGTACTGAAAGGCACATTCAGTAAAAAGATACATACATTCCAATGGCAATTTTCTGGCACAATGCTGTACAGTGTTTAATGTGATATAATACAATGGTAGTGTAAGATGGAGTATGTTTACTAAGATAACATTAGCATTAAAGGTCAAGCTAAGGAGTGAGAGGCTAGCATTCGTCCAAGAGATACAGTAGTACATTTATTTTCTTCATATTTCTTTCATACTTTTCAAAAATGATACTATCTTAATTTATAATGTATTTATTCATATGATGTATGTTAACACAATTATCTTTCCTTTTTATTTTACTGGCAAATTTGCTGAACTTTACAAGCATCTGTCAGTGGGCAGCAGTTGTAGGTTGTTATTCCACAGTCCAGTGCCTCAAGGTTAGCCTTAGAGTCAGGATAGCATCTCCTATTGACACACCAAAGCCTTCACATCGATCCGCTGCTGACTGACAGGCCAGGAAGCCTTGACTCTGTCCTATCTGCCTCAACTTTAAGACTCAGGAAGCCAATAAAGCTTGGACAAATTTAAACTCTGAAAACTTCACGGAGATAGGGTGGGTTTGTTGGAGAAAGGGGAGGGAGGTTTTTCCGGTCGCACAAGAAACTCATGCTGTTTGTCGTTTCCTTGACAGTTTTTTTCCCCCAGTAGCGACTGCTGAGGCCGTTTGATGTAGATGACAGTACTGAGAGTCAGTAATGAGGAGGATGATATGTTTTGACTGGAGAACCACCACTATTTTGAGCCCATGCGACTGTGGGTCATACAGTTGGTGTCATTCGAGTGCAGCACTGGCACAATGAACCAGCCTACTGCCACTTGTTTGTTTACAAATTATGGAGCCACCAAATTAGTCGTGAAGGGCAGGCTTTGAGTGTAATGTTAATTGCCAGTATTCACTTTTTCAACAAGGCAGTTCCATTTATAGGAAACTGTGTACACATTTCTAATACAATTACCCATCAATTAGTTTGTAATATTTGTTAAATGTGGGAATTAGCAGGGCATTGTTCAATGTGGCATTCAACGAGTGATTGTACAAGCGTGATAGGAAAATAAATATGAAATTAATCTGTAAATAAGACGGTAGAGTCAAGAAAGAAGCCACATGACTGTGAGTCACCGAGCAAGCAGGAAAGGTGGAAGTTTAAATGATGTCTTTGTGTGAGTGTGTGTGTGTGTGAGTGCGCACGCGTGCACGAGCGAGCGTATGAGCCGATTATTTGAGTCAGATTCCTATGATGGCGTACTCCGACAATCAATGCCTTTAATTCATCTGTTAATCTTCTTACAGGTCTCTCTTGCTCTCTCTCACACACACACATACACACACACACACACATTGTGGCTGTGCTTTTAATCTCTAAGTCTCTCTAACATGCCTGTAGGAATGTGTTGGGTTTTGACCCTGGCCCTACAGGCACAGACTGGGACTGTCGTCGGTGACATGCATGGCTTAGTGCCACCGGCAAATACTCTTCTGGAATTTTAATGAGTGCACATCTTTGTGGTCTTTTACTGTAATATTCCTAGCATTACGGAAGGGAAACAGCACACCAAGGATTCTTTTTTGCTTTCTTTGGCTATAGTTTATTCCTCCCTTTACTATTTCTCAAGGGGGTTTATTTGTATTCCTTTCTTTGTATACTGTTCAGCATGATTTTCCGTCCTTCCTTCCTTCCTTTCTTGCTCCCTTGCTTCCTTACATTAATCAGTATTCAGGCATTCTGAACATACAGCAGGCTGTTTGCTTTGATCCAACGAGTACTGTACCAGTCTCCTAGGAGACCAGGTGACTGAAGAGAGTGTGTGTGTTTGTGGGTGTGTGTGTGTGTGAGAGAGACAGAGATGAGCTCAGTCCCACAGGGGGACGAGGGGGTCAAGAGTCAAATTGAACATGAGAGTCCTCGTCTACTTTATCTCACAATAGAGCCTTTGTGTGTGTGTGTGTGTGTGTGTGTGTGTTTGTGTGCATCTAATCTGTGTGCATGTCTTGCCCCTGTGTGTAAGCTACAGTACATACGTGCGTGTTTGTCTTTATCTCGAAATGTCCGTTTTTCTTTTATGAGCCTGCATGTCTCCTTATCTGAGCCGAGCTGCTGCCTGCAACAAAAGCCACGTTTGTCTCGGCCAAACAGGAAGAAACATTGATACAAGCTGATATAGTCCACCCAGCTCATTGTGATAAAATAGTAATGCACAATAATACATTTGGGGTCATATGCAGATGAGAGGAGATGAGAGAAGGGAAGAGAAGACAGGAGCAGAGAAATGAGGAAGGAGAGGAGGAGAGAAACAGAAAAGGCGAAAGTGAGGAGAGAAGTTGGAGAAGAGGAGAGGAAAGGAGAGGATGGGGGATTGCTAGCTTGTGTCATTTGATTGATTGGTTCAGTTTATATCCTAAAATCTCTAAAATCTTCTGATACAAAGCCTCCGAACTTCATAAACTAAATGATTTATTGATTCCTAACTTAAAGTGCTTCTTGCTGCAAGCCACCTTTTGATATTGGCCAGTGGGTTCACCACACCCCAGCTAGCATGCACACAGGATTATACTGTACATCCCCCTGCTAACATACACAAAGCACACATACTGCACTGTAGATCGAAACGTATAAACAAGCACAAACCATTAACACATGGGCAAACAGGTGAAAACAAAGTACTTTGCATCATTATTGTCTGTCCTTAGGCCTTACAACCAGAGCAGTACCGCTAAATAACTACAGTAGCTGCACACTGAGGTTACATGCTTGAGGGGTTTGGACGTGTGTGTGTGTGTGTGTGTGTGTGTGTGTGTGTGTGTGTGTGTGTGTGTGTGTAACTTGTTCTGTTCACCCCTTAAAGTCGAAAAATTGATCAGTGAGGATCCCACTTCTTGAAAAAGAGCTAAATATACAAGGTGCAGACACACACACACACACACACACACAGAAGATCATCTTGGGGTCTCTTTGTCTAAGCCTTTGTCGAAAATTAAACCAAGATGAAAAATTACATTTTAAAAGATATTTTCTACAATTTTATTTGCCTGGCATTTAAAGCACTTGTCCCTCTGAATGCTGAAGGGAACGGTAATAGAATTGTAATGGAATATTAGCTGTTCTTCAAATGGAATGTTAAATGCATGAAAGCACGCCAGATCAAGAGGGCGACTATTCACAGTCAATATTGGCTTTCAAAGTTCTAGGCTGTTCATAAGACTATTCTTCAGCTGAGCCTACATCCTCTGTGAAGTAAAATTGCTTGAAAAATAAAATAAAAAAAACCAACCACAATATCAAGGCCTTTGAACAAACTACATGGGTGTGAGTGTGCGTGTGTGCATGTGTGTGCATACAGTACGTGTATCAATCAATGTGTATTCACATAAGAGTGGAATTCAGAAATAAACAAGAAACGGGAGCTATAAATTCTTATTGAAATAAAAAAAAAAAATGATTGGCAAACATCCACTAACGTGAATGATTTCAAATGTCACAACTGCATTTTATGTCCAGTTTTTGTCTGTGTAACTATGTAAAATGTAATATAAAATGTAATATACAGTATTACATAAAATGTCTTATTCTTCATTCAAAGCAGTGTGAATAAATTACATTATTACTTTCTGCACATACAGTATTGTACAGTAATTACTTGCCATATGCCCTTAAAAGTATAGTACGCGATTATCTAATACATTTTTGGTCAAATTCACCAAATATGTCCTCGCAGTCCGCTTACCGTTCTCTGTGCGTGCTGAAAAAATAATCCGTTACTGCCTCTACACGGCCCTGGCTCCGTAAACAATGCGTTGCCGATGTTTGGGGCGGAGCTTCTGAGGGAGTGCCCTATGGCATTGAAGGTAGAGGTGTTTTTTGTTTTGAAGTTAGCAAGACCTTTAACCATTAAAATGACTTCTCCATTGAACCACACATATGTACAATACAGGTATAAAGAACTACTGTATCTCCCCACAGGTTCTGTTCAGAAGACAAACTCAACAACAACATCGATGAATATGACTCAAGACATTCTTTTCAATATCAAACCACTCCGACATTCATTCTACTGTATCCTACATTCATCAAATAAAGCAGTTCAAATGACGTGGCGCTGTGCAGCAATAATGGTGAAACCATTTAAAATGAACTAAAAACAGTGCTCCGTTTTGCTCCGCTCCTTTACTCCACACATGCATACAAATAGCCTGTTTATGCTGATAGTTCAAACTGTTTTCACACGTATAATAATCAGAGTGCTTACAGAATACTATCGTATTTGGGCATGACTATTTCCGCCGTGGATGTAATTATCCAGCCATAAACAGTAAGAAACGCTGACATTGCCGGGCTTAAATGGGCGTGAGAGAAAAATGTGTCCGTGGAAAGATTGACAACAAACCAACAATGGTTTTATATATTTGGACACATCTGTGACAAAAGGAGCATTTTATAAGCCTAGACAGAACATTACCATCAACATCCCCGTCATAAATAAATGAAGGTTGAATATTGACTTGTTTTCATGCTTGTTTTCATTTCATAACAAGCAAGGGGATTACCAGATTTAGCATAGTTTTTTGCATATTTAGACAATTTGGTTGTAAATGACAAATTTAACAGCACACATTGGCGCTTAACATTAGGATTATTTCACAGCCTTTCTAGTGTTAAGGGAAAACAGCTCTTTAACAATATCAGGCAATTTTCTTGCATGTAAAGATATTATTATGAACAATGGCTACATTGTTCAGATATTAACATAAAACCATGTTGCCATAATACGGTAATCTTTAACTCAAACCTGGACATAAGAAGTGACCTAACAAGCATCTGTTTTACAAACTACACATTTGATCACATTCTAATCACATTCTAAGATATGTTTTTGAAATGTGTGAGAGAATTCTTAGAAACTGACTGAATTGACTGATAATTCATATGTCCTGTGCAACAGCCTTAGATAGCTAAAGCACAGTGTTTCTTTGTTTTAATCGTGGGAAAAAGTGCTCTCAGTAATTCCCATCTTGGACAGTAGCATACCAGTTTGGAGGTCAGTGTTATTCTTTCGTTGATAGTGCAGTGCTAGCTGTTGTTTAAAAATATTCTCTTCCTCCCCTTTATTAACTAGTAGATAATCAACAGATACAAAAATGCATTTTTTAAGAACTCCATTTGCATGTGGCTGTCTGACCATTTCTGTTTTCTTCCATGACCTTGGAATAAAATACATTTCATAAACAACTCTTTTCTCTTTGCTGAGAACCTTTCCATGACAAATCATGTAGTACTATACAGTATTATGCAAGAGGAAGAGAAGAAGTGAAGAGGGGAGAATATACTGTACTGTGCATTGGTCACAGTCTGATATGGTTAACCTTACAGAGGCTTTAACTTGGTTAAGATGTTGCCGTAACTCTGTTAGGTTCAAAACATCATATTTACACAACTCCACACCGCAAGGCAGTTCAATGACATTTCAATTCAGCTGAACACAACAGAGTTAAAAGTGGAGTCAGCATTTGTATGCCAATCAACTTTTTTGTCAAATTCAGCAAATATCTCTGCTTGCTCTGTGTGTGTGCTAAAATAATAATCTTGTGTTTGTACAATGCTCTGTAAATAAGAACACAATCAAAGTGGTGCAGACCGCACTACACAACCCTATCCTATAGTCTTGGCAACGTGTTTTCATTGTGTGGGGCGGAGCTTCTGAGGGAGCACCCTATGGCACTATTTTTTTAGCAAGTTCAAATATCAACAATCTTTCTCAAGAATAACTGACTCCACCTTTAGCCCTCCCGCTGTCCTTGGGTTTCAAACACACTACCAGCAAGATGGCGTCAACCGAGGCACGTCATACGTCCGCGTTGTGGTTGGCGCCATCTGCTGGCACAAAAAGGTACTGCACTGGGTCATTTTGAGGGAGGGAGGGTTAAGGCATGACGCTAAGCTAGCCGAGCTAAAGTCAAAACACCAGCAGGTTGGGGAAAAGGGACAACAAAACCACAGTTGCAGTGCACCAAGGCAACCTTCCCCGCCCCGACGACATCCACACCCTGCTCACCGGTGACCAGCTCCCTGATCTCCACGTCCCCCGTCTTCCGCAGCAGGCGGACCAGCGCCGGGATCCCCCCGCAGTTCTTCAGCGCCACCTTGTTGTCGTCGTTGGCCTTGCCGTACACCAGGTTCCTCAGGGCCCCGCATGCGCTGCGGTGCACCTCGCTCAGCCGGTGGTCCAGCAAGTCCACCAGCAGCTGGATGCCACCCTGGCGCCGGATCTGGGGTGTGGCGGGAAGGAGGGGGGGGAGGGGTTGGTGGAGCAAAGGACATGTGGTAAACCTCTACACAACATACAACGACACGCAAGGTTTCTGTACATGGCTGATCAGACCTGGACCTCTCTTCTGTGATTGGTTCATGGGATTTGTGACATCACCAAATACAGCAGCATATGCCGGTTATCTCAAACACCTGTCTGGATCATCCAACTATATATTAACGGTCTGGATACACAATATATTTACAGCCCGTGTACACACACACACAGGTGATATGAGTTAAGGTGACGCAAGTGGACCTCTGTTGGCATCAAGTTGGGCCTCGTCTAATTCTGAAGCCTTAACCGTGGCGTTTGAAGATAGAAACAGCTGTGTACATCAAGGCTGAAACACACCCACTTGCACTCACAGTGACGCACACATACTTCTGGCTCTGTATGGTGAAAAACACACATCCGCTACTGGGAGCTTTCAATGGCACAGCTGGCAATCTGAAAGCTGGAATGCATTTGGTTTTGACGCTTTGTTTCAGCAGTTAAAATCTGTCAATCTTTCTGCTGGAAATGTCAAGCCACTGTGGAACTTCCAGTACAGTATATTTTCATCTTGTCTACTGTAGCTACTACAGTATATAGGCTATGAAAGTAAAGCTTGAACAAAAAGAGTAACTCAAAGGCTGCACACAAACATGGGCCACTATCATGTATGTCTGACTGCAAACGTTTTGGTGGTTTATAATAGCTATACACGATATGTCACTAGATTTTTGACAAGGCAAAAGATTGAAACAATATGTTCATATTGAAACTAGAAAATTACCAGAAATATTACAACTTTACAATACATTAACTATTTAAAGATGAAGCGCATGTGCATCAGTCAGTATACTGCCATTCTGACAAACAGCTTGCGGTATTCAGTACTTATTAATCATACTATAATACAGTTAATAATCACTTTCACAAAATGACACCTAATTACACTGATGAGGTAGAAAAACAGCCTAAACTCAAATAGCTTAAGCAGATTTAAAATAATGTAAAAAAAAAGAAAAGAAAAAAAAGAAAAACAATTTGAATGATTATAATTTACATACTTTTCACTTTTCATGAATCTGCCCTTTCCATGTCTCTCAAATTTTCTTCTATCTTTTTCTTAGTCTTCTTTCCCATATTTGTTTATATTTTATTTCAGGTTAACAATTTAATTAGAAGCAAAACATAGGAGAAGATAAACCAATCTGTTTAGATTTATTATCTGTGTTAAAACAACACTGCAATCCAGACTGTTATCCCAACAGGGATAACAATGAGGGCAATATGGTGTTACACATTATGGGTCCCCCTATGGACATTATGTGTTACAAATAATGTCTTCTCCCTATGGTGTTACACTGCCTTATCCCTACGGTGGGGCAATTAAAGACCTCTTCCATTGGTTGTCCTCTGCAGGGGCTTTCATCAGCTTTAGGGGGCAAATGAGCATTAAGCAGCCTGTGTTTAGTTGTGTCGACATGGGTGCTCTAATGACCAAAGTATTGCTGCCAGCATCGCCAGGGGACAACTGTGAAATATGGCTATAGATTATGGCTGTTCTGTGTGTGTGTGTGTGAGGGTGTGTGTGTGTGTCCTAGAGTACAGAGAGTTTGAAATTGGAAACTTTAACATTATAAAAACCTAAATTACACAATAGCCAAACTAGCTACAGTAATTCTTCTTCTCCACATTATTTAGTGTGCTTTCAACAAGTAAGTACATTACTTACATTACATTTTAACAATAGTCATACTATAATGTATTTGCAAACATTATTTGATCTAAATTCATGGGACTTGGTGTGAAAATAGCTTTGCAGAGAGAAGGAATGATGAGGTGATGAAGGAGAAAAAGAACTAAAAAGGTTGTTTGATGACACAGCAGGAGTTTATCGAGCAAAATGACTTTGCTTATCTATTCAATTAAAATGGATTAAGGGATGAAGTGAATGGCAAACTAACCTCGCCCCGTTGGCCAAGCAATCTCCCCCTCAACTGACTTTCTGCCCTTTCAACTCCCTCCTTTCCTTTCCTTTACCCTTTATCACCTCTCCTATTCCCTGCTGCCCTTCTCTCCTCTTCACTCTTTCTCTCTTTGTGATTGTCACAGCTAATCTGCTGTTCCATAAAAGCCACAGCAACAACACTGTGTTTTGCCTCAGAGCTAGCTAGAAGGCTTGGCACCACCTCCGCTCCTATTCTTCCACATAAAGACTATTAGAAGCGCAGATTGAATGTGTTATTCTCGTGCTTGTATTATTATTTTTTTTGTCTCCGTGACAATTGGTAACCCATAGCGACAGCATTGCCTTGGTAACAGTCAGCAGCAGTGACAGCAGGAAGGGATGCATGGGTCGACACCTACCTGGTATGCTGGCATGTGACCCACTGTGTGCATGTGTGTGTGTGCCTGTGTGTTTGTGTGTGTGTGTGTGTGTGTTTGTATGTGCGTGTCTGAGG
>JAODUG010003260.1:0-11413 GCA_027564795.1 Aphredoderus sayanus | reverse complement strand
GTTTAGCGCCTTCTATCTGCCACAAGAGCTAGTGATTTGGGTCATTCTGACCCGGAGTACATTACGAGGGTTAAGATGATTAAAAGGTTAGTGGTTACATTTAGGAGTTAGTTTACCCTCTGGTTTCCACTCATTCAGGGTCGGACTTAAATAATAAACTGCCCAGGACTTTGAAGCGCAGAAAGGCCTGCGACCCGTTTAGGCCTTTTAGCCAAATACAAATATACCATCCACTTAAAAGTATATGTTAAAAGGCCTAGATTACTTCTCAGGTCAGTTCTATGGCACCCCTCTTACTACCCTGCCTCTACTGATACCTGCCTGATTCTTTGCCTGCCTCTCCTTTTCTCTGGCATTCTCTCCCTGTCATTTGTCAGTGTGATATGAAAAAGGTTACATTCTAATTAATCATAACATGCACAGAAAAAGTTTTTTTGAAAAATTGATTCAATATCGTTTATTTAGTGTTTTATTATTCATTGACATTTTCTCTGAGACGTGTATCCCTAACGTTATTTCTTCCTGTTTTTGAAAACAGTTATGTCTGTGATTGGAGACATATTGGACCTTTCAAAATGGACTGTTACCTTCCTGGTCTGTAATGACCATAGAAGTAAAAGAGATGGAGAAACAGGTGAATTAGAAAAGTGCATGTTTTCTACGTAGAAGCTCCTCACAATTTGTTTTGTAACACCCCTATGAGGATATGACCGCCCATAGCCATTTGCCGTAGTATTCAACAAAATTTGTTTTACAAGCAACAAGGATCTGAAGACTTACAGATGACCAAATCTGTAAACTTTTAGATAACTGGTAGGCTACTGTAACATAAACATCTCGAGATCTATATTGTTCGCAAAAGTCAACAAGACTATATTGTATCAAGAGCATGACATGCACAGCACACAATATTTACATTAGATTAATGTACGCTATTTTTCAGTAACAGTAAACTGTTTACTTTATTTAGGCTGGTGTGGATTTATGTAACCACAGCATTGCTCGTTAATAAAGATAAAGACTGACACTTTCAGTTGTCATATCAAAAAGTGATCCCCTGCCATCCTGTAACGCGTCACCGGTGGGGAGCCGGGCAGATGGCCGGGGCGGAATCCCTTTGGGAGCCAGACCGACAACAAGCCACGTATCCCCACCAGAAGCCGGGAAAGCAACTGGCGATGATGGCAAGAACGCTCCGGGGACCAGGCAAACAGGCAAACATTTCTCAAAAACTGAATGCTAACTTAAAATGAACTAGTCTGAGACCGCTTATCCAAATCTCACTAAATTTGGTAGACGTATTCTATGGACCATGATGACGAAAAATCTTTAAAAGAATTTTGATCGGATAATTCTTTTCAAAGTTAGATGTCAATCAACATTGGGGGTGTGGCAGCCTACAATCACTCTCTGGCGTATATCTTCTAAAATCATTGTCCAAATGTAACGAAACTTAAAACATTAAGAACAAACTTCTTTAGACACATGCCGAATTTCGTGAAGTTTCGTCTATAGGGGGCGCAACAACAGCCACATATCAGTATCTCAAGAATCGCTTAAGCTACAAACTTAGTAGAAATTTAGTACACTTGTACTATACCCTATTTGCCTATAGTACCTAAAGTAACAATTGGGTGTCTAATCAAAATCGCTGCCAAATAGCCAATCAAAATTCATAAGCTTGTCATTTCCACTATAAACATCTCAGCGACATCAAAATTGGTATATACTGTAGGTTAAGGACATCACGAAGAAGGACAATACTAAACTTTGAAACAAATGTCCTAAAGGTACTTTAACAATTTTGCCCATATCTCCAAAATGACTTTACATATCTTCAAATTTATTTTTTCTTCAGTTTTCTGTAATGGCCTTTTTTCAAGTTGCACCATAAAAATGTATTTTTAAAACTTAGTAATTGTGCAATATCAATGTTCTACATTGTTATTGTTTTTAGAGCAAAAACATTGTACAGTTATGATTTTGTTCTGTGGTGTAGCGGTTAACAAACTATTTTTCAGTTTTCAAGGTTATGGGTTCGAAGCCCGGGCTGTCACATGCTCTTTTCAATGCTGATAGTACAAATGTGTTTGTTCTTTCAAACTATAGCTTTCTTAAAGTTTTTGTTCTAATGACAATTTTCTCTAATATTTTTATCTAATGAAGATATCAACTGAAAAAAAAGTTGTAAACTTCATTTTGGGTCACAATGTTTTTTTCTTAGAAGAAAAACAAGTGTAATCAGCAACTGCTCCTGTGACGTAGAGGTTTATGAACTGAGTGAAGACTTTGAAAGTCTAGAGATCAAATCCTCATTGGGGAAGCATACAGGACATATTCCTGTGACATCACCTGTGCAGCTCTAACATACAGTATTCACATCACTCCATTTGGCATACTCTCTTCAATGCATGTCAGTTTCAAGACGTGCTTGGACCCTGATCCTATATTTATAATTATTCTCCGCTAAGTGATTGCCCAGCCAAAACTGTAAGGCCCAGAAACATGAAACTTCACAACATGGTCACAATTTTCCCCACTACTCAGACTCCTAAAACTCAGGTACTGTGCCCATAGGTGGCACTGTAATAACCACTCTTACCTGTTTGCATATATCTCAATAACGGCATATTCTTTATTCAAAATTCTTTCTTAATCTCAATCTCTCAAGTCTTTACGCATATTTTCTTCACTGGTTTTCTGCTCTGTTTAGCTTTTGCACCAATTCTCAGAAACTGAATGCAAAATCAAAATCAAATAGTCTGAGACCTCTTATCCAAATCTCATGAAATTTGGTACACATCATCTACATACAATGTTAACAAAAAGTTGTTTAAAGAATTTCGATACAACCCGATACAACCCCGTTCTGAAGTTATCCCTCAATCAGCCTTGACAGATTTGCCCATAATTACTCATTGGCCTTAATCTTATTATCACATAGTCCATAACATAAATAAACTTTACAGGCAAAGACATTCTTTAGACGTATACCAAATTTCGTGAACTTTCATCCATAGGGGGTGCTACAACTTTCACATGTCGAAATTTCAAACCATTATAACTTTGCACATTTGCATACATTGGTGAAATGGCTAATCAAAGTTCAAAAGAAAGTACATTCCGTTGTGAATGCCGAATTGACATGAATTTTGGTATATAGGTCTATAATGCAAAAAAGAAGGGCTGTACAAATCATTGGCATAATTAGCCAAAAGGTGGCGCTACAACATCCACATTTGCATTTTAGACCATATTTCCATAATTACTAGAGCTAATTTAAAAATTCCTTTTTTCTTATGTTTTCTACAATGCACTTTTATAAAGTTGCATTATAAAATTGACTTTTTACAAGTCACTTTTCTTGCATTTTAACAATATATGAAAAACCTTCTTTCATCAACTAGTCACAGACTGCTACACAGATTCAAATGAAATTGAGTATAAAGCATCTACAGACCATGCTGATAAAAAGTTGTTAAAAGAATTTGAATTTGTCAAACCATTTTGTTAATTTTTTGTCAAAGTTTGTTAATGAGGCCATGCATATAAAAGGTGGTAAAAAAGGTAATCTGAATGTCCAATCAAAATCTTATTTAGTATACAGGTGTATGACATCATATTTGTTAGATTCTCATCAAAACAATTAATGAATTACCTTTATTGATCATATTTTAGTCTGTCACCCCTTACATTGAGAAAAATCAATGTTCTACATAATGTTTTTTGGAACAAAAACAATCGCAGTTAGGAGAAGTTGTGGTGGCCTAGCGGTTACTCAACTGAATTCTGAAAGTGATGGGTTCGAATCCTGGGCTGAGACGTTTTCCTTTCACAACCAAAAAGTACAAATGTGTTTGTAGCTTCAAACTACATCTTTCTTAAAGATTTTGGCTCTAATGAAATTCTTCTCTTTTAAAATATTTTAAATAGTGAGGATATCAACTGAAAAATACTATGGATTCAAGCATTCACCCGTGGCATGGTCATATGTCCAAATCCTACACCTCCAATCTTTCATTTATAACAGACATTACATTTCGCAAAAGTATAACAAATGTTTTAACAATGTAATTCTTTCAAAATTTCACAAAAGCTATTCTTGGTCTTATGTTGCCATCTACTGTTGTTATTAAATCTGTCACTCTGAAACATTGAGAAAATCAATGTTCTACATAATGTCATTTTTATTTAAAACAAAAACATTATCTTTATTTGATCTGTCTATATGGCATAGCCATTAAGAAACACTGTCTCATGGACATGGGTTCAAACCCTCAGGTAACGTGTTGTTTTTACTGCCAAATAGTTCAAATATCTTTATTGCTGCAAACTATAGATTTATTTTTGGCTCTAATTACATTTTTCTCTAAGATTTTAATTAATGGTCATATGTCGAAAACCTACACCTTATAACAGACATCATGTTTCGGGTTCTTTCAGAATTTGACAAGAGCCATTCCTGGTCTTAATTTGCCATCTGCTGTTGGTATTGTAAAACTCATTTTGGTTCTGAGTCATTTGTTTTAGAAGAAAAACAACTGTAACAATAGCTTGGCATAAAGGTTTATGAACTGGGATGCGACTTTGAAAGTCTTGAGATTGAATCCTCATTGGGGAAGCATCCTGGACTAATTTCGGTGACATCAATTTGCAGCTCTGACATATCCATCCACTCCATTTGGCATACTCTCTGCAAGACAGCTCAATTTCAGGGCATCCTTGGACCCCCGTCATTGCCGCTTGTGGCTATATTTATTAGGGGTCAGTAGTGCACATCATATGTTTGTGTAAGCTGTAGAATTAGGTTTAGCGCCTTCTATCTGCCACAAAGAGATAGTTATTTGGGTCAGTTTGACCCGGAGGACATCATGAGAGTTAACCAAGATTTCAATCCAATAAAGTCTGAAAAACATTTTACTCTACAAAGTTTGCGTTGTGCTGTCCGTTCCACTGCGTTTAACATTGGTATAATTCGGTCTCTTATTTCAATTGTTGAGGATGCTGAACCGCTTCGACAGAATGCTTGGACCCCGATGATCACCGCTTTGGTGCCTGGAATACACTGTGTCCCAATCATCATAAAGCTCTCCCAAACAAGTTTTATCCAGACACCTCTAGGGGGCGCTATAATAACCACATTTACATTTTGGCTTATATCTGGAGAACCGGTTTCTACAAATACTTTTAGTTCCCCAGATATCCTGAAGGCCCATTCCTGCTAATTTACGTCTGGAAAATGTTTACGCCATTTTAAAAACACTAAATGTTCATGCAAAATGACCGTTCATCCAATTCTCACGAACTTTGGTACACATCATCTACAGACCATGTAGACTAAAATCTATATAAAGAATTTTGATGTGCCATTCCATTTAAAAGTTGTGGACCAATTAAATTTGAAGGCGTGGCCCAAAATTACTCTTTGACCTATATTTTATGATTTCCTTGTCCAAACTTAATGAAACTTGAAAAATGTCATCATAACGATATCCTTTGGACGGCAACAACATTGTGTTAAATTTCGTCAATAGGGGGCGCTACAATTGACAGATGTCAATATCTCAAGAACTGTTTAGCTAGCTAAAAATCTTATACATGGCCCAATAGGACTACATGTCCTCAAGTGCCAATTGGCTGGATCGCCAAAATGGCTGCTAAACAGCACATAAAAATTCAGCAGTCAATATTTGCCTGTGGGAATGATTGATTGACTTGAAATATGCTTATTTATTGTGGCACAGGAAATGTACCTTTTAAATTTGAAATATATATTTAGCACATGCCTTTTTGCTGATATCTCAACAACCTCATGGGTCAGAACAAAACTCCTTTAATTCTTTATATTGTCCCAAATCAAATTTACAAATTTACATTTCCTGAAATGGGTGTGAAAATGAACTAGTCTGAGGCACTTCACCCAATTGACATGAAAACTGGTGTGGCTCATCCCCAGACCATGCTGATAAAAAGTTGTTTTCACAGATTCTGTGGAAGTTCCTACAATTTGGCGAGATTCCGTGTATAGTGGGCACTTTAAACGGAACATTTTATTCGAGAACCTTATTTGAAAGAGATTGGCCACAAAGGGGCGCAGATTTACGTTTTGTTTCATTATGATTTGATGTAATAGCTCAAATGGCCCAAAAGATGGCAGCAGACCTTTTGATCAGGAACAACAATGACCCTGGAAAAGTAAGGAACATAATATCAGTAGCTTTTGATAACACTTGCTTGCTAGCGCCCCCTAAAAAGCGGAACGCCTGATCACTTTCACCAAGATGTATAACATTTCTGTGGTATATATAACACATAACCTGACATGCCAGATGGATTGTTGTTCACAAGTCCATCTGGGAAGCCGTCCATAGAAACTGTTTGTTTAGGGTAGTTTCTTTCATAAACATCTTGTCAGTTGATTGGATAAACCATTTGTCTGCCAACTTCAACCACTCAAACCAATATGATGTCATAGGAAATAAAACTTTTGCCGCAACCAATTTGGAGTAGAGCGAAAACATATTTTCTAAAAAAGCCTTCAATTCTGTTTGTTCTATTTTCAATGAAGATATAGTCTTCAGTTGAGATAAAACTGATGATAGAGTATCATCTACGTTAAGCTTTTAAGGATCTGCCATTGTTATTTTCAAGTATCCAAGTCGCTTTCTCTGCCGTCACACCTAAACCACACCCATAGCAATAACGATGATGCTGATTTGAAAGTTCAGATGCTGCTCGGACTACAGTCGCAATGATCCCTAGCCTTTCTAGACTGATTCTCACAGCTAAATTTATTTGAAGCTCGCGAGATCACAATCCCCATGGTGTAAACACTATGGGAATACTGATGGGCGTGTCCGTGGCATGGCCTGGAATATCAATGACTCACCATAAAACAGGAAGTTGTTATAAGTTAGGTGTACATGTTCAGATATGGACCAAACTTTCTATTTATGACAGTAATCCGGCCCTGAAGACAAATCACATTATTGACCCTGTATTAGAATACAGGGTCAATAATTAGAATTTTAAGAAAAACCTAGGTTAAAATTAGGCTGCTTTTTTAGAAACAAGTCATGTTTCTCCTATGAAGCCAGAAAGAAACTGGTATCCATTCCAACTCGGATGCGATCTCCTCCGTGGACACTCTACAAGACACGCTAAAACCCACTCCCCCACGCTAAACCTCACTCTCATTAAAAAATATTCACCTGAAATTCATTTTTTATTTCCCCCACTGATCTGTTTATACACACTATATTTTTATATCTAGGCTGGGTAAATATCACTGAAGGGTGACTTTTGGTGTCCTGTACATAAATAATGAATTTGCCATGTTAACTTAACATAAAAATTAGAAACCTCAGATCAGATTTTTGTCTTTTATATAAGGGGATGTATTTTTATATAGTTTTTTTTTTGCTATGTCCCATGTGTAGCACAACTGCGCCACTTGAATGATATGAACTGGGAAGCAAGACAGAGACACACAATGCATTTGAGTATCGTTTTTGTGCTATTGTCGCAGGCTAACAACCCGGACACAGGTCAAGCAGGGGAATAAGGAATCCCTGTTAATAATAGTTACAGTACACATGCTGGGGATGTCGTCCCAGGTTACAAACTTGACAATACCAGGGCGACCCACACGGTTTGCTGTCTTACAGTCATGCCCTGGAGAAACGCAGGTGTGTGTGCCAGGTGTGAGGGAGCCTCTTAAATAGGGAGTGACTAATTGTCTTTTTGGTCTGCCCCGCCCCCCAGGCATGGCTATCCCTTTACCACACATGCACTGCTCATTCAATTTCCATGAGATCAAAATATAGTCAAATCAAAAAAATGTTAAATGTTGTTTTCAAATATATATATATATATATATATATATATATATATTGCATACTTCAATGCATACAAATAATGATCTACTGTTATCAAGGTTGCAACATCTTATTAGAAATGTTATCCGGTTAAATCTTTAAAAGTGTTACTCCTTGCAGTAGCTAATAGTTCTGAAATAATCTTAAACTATATGCGGATCTTAACGCCTAGCTGTTTTTTTTACTAACAATTTCATTATGATAGCTTAGATATATAGTTAGCCGTACAGTACTAGAACTTTCTAGGACGTCACGTTGGGTAAAAAACACCAATCAGAATGAATGCATTTGAGTCTTGAATTCTTGTTTTTGACTTTTCACCATTCACTAAAATGCATTATTTCAACAACATTGTCATTTTACTTATAGTTAACTACTAAAATAAACGATAAATGATTTACTTTATCTGTTTATAGGTGTCTTATCCTGGAGTCCTGTATACATTTAAATATAAAAAGAGATAAAACACTGGTGGGATTGCTGTGACCAAAAAGAGAATGTGCTGCAGTTGAATATGGGAGGCAGTGGCTCAAAATCTAAAGGATATTGGCCGTTTAGTGGCACAGGTAGTAGTGATGACCCAACCAAAGATGGAAATGGGCAGTCATTGGCAAGACTTCGAAGTTTCCGAAATGCAACGCCATTTGTGTTTACCAGACGAAGGTAAATATAGACTTGGCTGTGCTCATCATTTTTCACAGTTTATTTAGTGATTGAATTTCAACAGCTGTTGGTGCTTCACTCCTAAATAGTACTCAGAATGGACTTCTTCCACCCGTGTTTATGTTTATACACATAGTAAAATACATAGTAACTTTTAATACATTAAATAATTGTACTTCATACACACAAATACCATGTAATGTTGAAATGTGTTGTAACTTAACCCTTGTGCTGTCCTCTGGGTCATAATGACCCAAATCACTAGCTCTTTGTGGCAGATAGAAAGCGCTAAACCTAATTCTACAGCTTACACACACATACGATGTGCACTGCTGGCACAACAAGGTGCGAGTTTGAAACCTGAGGACAACAGAAGGGTTAAAAGACACATTAAACAACACAAATACATAAAGAAATAAATCATTAATAAATAAATACACACACACAGCAATGACAATTAAAAGAACCATACCATCATACACAATCAGATGGTCGCTGAGTGGCCAAATACAATATTTTTAAGAACATCACGAGGGTTAACTGTTATCCCAAGTTGAATATTTTCATTATAGCATAGTGTGTATGCATATAAATATTGCCTGTCTTCTGCAGCTCTTTGTATTTTGATGAAGATGGTGACTTGGCACATGAATTCTACGAAGAGACTATTGTGACAAAAAATGGACGTAGAAGGGCGAAGCTCAAAAGGATTCAGAAAAACTTAATACCTCAGGTGTGGACATATTACATTGGAAATGGTTTGACTCACTAAAACATTGCACGTGATATTTCTTTGTCAAAGTATAACATCTCTTCTCCATCCTTACAGGGAATTGTAAAACTGGATCATCCTTGCATTCATGTAGATTTTCCAGTTGTACTCTGTGAAGTTTAATTATTCGAGGAGCATTCTCAGATAGCCACATGGTCAACTTCATCCTGCAGTTGCTCCAGAGCTGGAAAACTACCCTCTTTCAAAGTATCAGGCTCTGCTGTCATGCCCCAGGCAAACACATTGTTTATTGAGCCTCTGCATGTGAGATCAGTTTGTGGCTTGGATGCAGTCAGACACTGAAGAGGTCACTTAAGTCTACGATGTGAAAATGGAAATACCTAGTCAGTTTACTCTGTCTTTATGCCTAATGGCTATAGATACAGAAATAAATGTTGCCTGGCTGATGTGGTTCAGTTAGAATGTAAGAAGTTCATGGAAGGCAAGTTAACTAATACTGCGCCCCAAAGTGTGAACAGAATTTCATTCTGCGCTTTGAAAGGACCCCGAACAACATTTAATTTAAAAATATTTTGAGTGCTTTAGGACAAATGTCTGCATTAGGATGAGGTCATTGTCCTGGGATTTTAGAACAGGAAGGTTACATGCACAATTGTGTTTTAATACTCCCATGGAATATTTTGCCTGTTATCAGTAGTGCATGTCATTGGATCTGCTCATCACTATATGTATCCTTATCAGGTTGATAATCCATGGCTGACAAGATTGAAAGTGGTATTATGTCTAGACTGGCTTTGATAAATAATGTGACCAGACCTCCGACCAGACCACACTATTTTAAAGTAGCTGTGAGTCAAAGAAATGCTGCATTGGCTCACTATATAAATTTTAACTTATAAATGTTAAGTATTGTCTTTTTATTAAAAAGTAAATAAGTCTTTAATATGTGTAACTGAACATTTTTCGAATATGTGCATCACCTTGGATTGAAAATATATTGGCACACTGGTCAGTTTTCTACCTTTCCACCTTTAACAATTTGCGATTTATAAGGAATATTTCAGGAAATGACGTGATCTGGCCCTTTAACGTTTCCAGTTTAACATTGAAAACAAAATGTAAACTAGGTTGTAACGCTCCAAAATGTCAATCATATTTGGGCCATACCAGTGACAAATGTGTGTGGCAAATTCCGAGTTTATGAACTCGGAATTTCTGTGTTAAGAAACTCGGAAATGTTGAATCACAAAGACGTCACTTCCTAAGAGTTCCATGAAGTGCCCGCGCTATGACAGACTTGCGATCCACTGTCACATATTAGCCTACTAACTATATTTTGTCCCTTTTAAAATCTGAGTGTCTGCTCTTAGTTAGGAAGTTACTTTTTACAGGACATTTAGTGTAAGTAATTCAACAATTACCAAGCGTGTTACTGGTTATATATGTTAGCGACTTGTTAGCTGAACAGCTGACTATCTAACAGTAGCACTCGAGGCTAGATTTTAGTATGTTAGTATGGTTACTTTACAGTTAGGCTACTGTATGTGCTAGGTACTAACAGTAACAATACTAGTAGATGGTTTGCTTCAAAGGTACCGTACTGTAGACTACAGATGGGAGACGCATATTATGATCGCAATATGCCTTTTCTTACAACCACACTTTCAGGTCAGGAGTTTAGCTTCGATGAAACATGGTTGTACAGTACTGTACTGCTAACATGCTGTATTTTTCACTTTACAGGTCGATCATTCTAGACTTTGAACACTGGCTGTCGAAAACGTATCTATGATGCCCTCATAAATTTAATTTAAAGATGATGCCTTGGTCAGTTGTATATTATTGACATTAATAAATATCTGAAAGAAAGCTTTTGTCTTTATGGTTATGTATTATGTACACACATCACTGGATAATATGCAATTACCAGGTTGTGCATTGTAGTCCAGAGTTTATAGCACCATTTAACAACAATATACCCAAGGAACCAAAACTGGGAAAATGTAGTGTATACATTTTGACATGGTAAATAACTACTGCTTGTCTATTATGTAGGGTCCAAATATCTATCTATCTATCTATCTATCTATCTATCTATCTATCTATCTATCTATCTATCTATCTCTTTATTTATATAGCA
>JAODUG010003259.1:0-11415 GCA_027564795.1 Aphredoderus sayanus | reverse complement strand
GCCTGCTACTATTGTATGTTATCGCTTGCTTGCTGAACAGCGCGAAGTTAAGCCAGCCAGGTATCCACTATATAAGACACTGGAGGTGTTGGAATGTAATCTACGTGCGGTTGAAATATATGTACAGTACATGCCTACATGATCGCAACTGTCTCGCACAGGTCGCCACTAAGCACTTAGAAGACTGTCTCTAACCTCTGGCAAGTGCAACTGTAGAATTCTCTGTATCGATAGTGTAGAGGATCCCTTCGTAGCGAATCTCGGCCTTGGAAATGAGGCTGATTTTACTCCCTAGGTAAGGCGTCCCTCCACTCATCGTGTCGTAACGTGCGATGTGGTTTAGTCAGACAACAATGAATGCCCTTGCCAAACAGGGCAGAAATTAGTACAAGTATTGCTCCAAACTTTTTCTTATATTCACAGGTCAGGAGAAACGTCTTAACACTACAACATGGCTACCTCATTTTCGAAATGATGTTTGCTAACGCAGAGGCTAATGGGAAATCATACTATCGCGCGTTTACGGAGGTTTGGAAAACAGATGTATTTAAGATAGAGAATGATCCATTTCCAACTGCGAATATAATTCAAAATGTATTAATCAAAGGACTAAGATATATTATACGGCAACATCTGCTGGTACCATACCGATAATAGGATTGTTGTAATTAAATGCATGCAGTTATGTATTGATGTAATTTATTTTGATGGGGTAGCTTTAACGTAATCCCATACACATCTAAATGCCTAACTATCCTTTGCTTTATTTCATAAATAATATATATTGTTTATATAGTGATAATTAAATAAAAAACAAAAAGTATCGGTAGGCCTATTTGGAATTCTATTGAAATATTTAATTCGCAAACCATATTTTTTAGGCTGTCTTGGTTGGTCAACGGTCTAATGTTATTCATTTGAATTTACATTTAGATTTTTGTTCACCTTCACGCGAATATTATTAAACATATATAATACTACCTTACTTGTTGGTTGACTAAATTCCGCATGTAAACATGATTTCGGTGAAGCTATTACCCTACCTAATTGCGCAATTCACTTTCTGCTTACAATATTTCTATGCTCAGAAACCGCGCAGATCCTGCGCGCCTGCGTACATTCTAAAATACGATTTGCACAACGGTCTAACATCAAAGATGGCGGGAGCCTCCGACCCACTGGAGGACATGCTCTTCAATGAGGTAGATGAGAAAGCAGTTAGCGACTTGGTTGGCTCTTTGGAATCACAACTTGGTAATCAAAAGACACCTACTATTCCGTATTCCGAGATCAAACGAGAGGAACCGTCAGGCGCCGTCAATCAATTCTCAGGGAAACTGCGTGATCAAGTGGGGTCTGTGGAGCAGCCACAACAAGGGCATCCCAAAGCAGGGTTAAACCAGGAACCTGGCGCTAATGAGGCGCTCAGCAACAAAAGCCTCACTTCGTCTACCTCTTTTCATGGTACAGGGAGCGTAATAAACGCTGTATCCAAATTACAATTACTTGGAGCACCTCCTACTATTTCTTCTATACCGGGATCCGTAACTTTGCCCACTCAACCCGCCGCCGCTAGCTTCAACAGGGCTACAGCTCTGGGTCCAGCAGTAGTGACCGTTGCTAACCCAAACACCATAACAACAACTGGCATAAGGGCATCTTCGCCTGGATTACAAAGTTTAAACGGTAACACCGGAGCTGTAAAGTTGGTGAACTCACCCGCTATTGCGCCCCAAACCGCGACCAACACGGTCATAAGTACTGTCAGTGCTGGTAGCTCCAATATTATCGTGTCCATGGCTTCACAACCCCATTTTTCTGTACCCCAGTCTTCAGCGGCGTCTCCCAGTATTACGTTGCAGAGACATCCTAGCCCTGTGCCTAGTATGCCTCAGAATGGACTAGATCCTAAAGTTGCTCCTCTGGTTACCCAAGGCGCATCATCTTCTACAGCCACCACATCTCAGGTCATGAACCCAAGCAACCCTCCCCCGCACACCAAGATGATGGTGTCCAACCTGCCAGTCTCTGCCACGTCTGGCCTTGCGAGTACTACCGTACCTACCGGTACTTCACCCATAAGCCAGACTCAAAGTGTGAGTAGTACTGCTGTCACATTTAGTTCTGGCGTGAAGCCAGCACACAATGGAGTTGGTCAACCCCCAGTTACTATTGTGAGGCCACCCACTACACCTGTGATGGCTACATCAATCCAGCAGCAGCGGCCAGGGCTGGTTGCAAGCTCCCCGAGGACTGCAGCTCCTCAGTTGGCTGTCAGGCCACCACAGCAAACCACCATTCAGCTCCCACCTGGATTCACCATACCTCCTGGTAATGACATGCAACAGCGGTAATGTTTCACTCCTTCTAATGCATCACCATTGGGTGAGCTTGACTCCAGACACTTAATATAGGTAATGTAGTTAATTAACAGGCTTATATTTGTTATTACCATGAATAACTATTAATGGCTTGCCTTGCCATCGTTGCAATATACTTTATGAACAGCTTTACTACAAAATAACATTTGTAGGGGCTAGCCATATTGGCTTGTCTTATGCCATTGAAAAATGACAGCCAAAGGCTTCTCTTTCTATTAGGTATGGTTTTGGTGCGTACGGAGACGGGTCAGTTAATGATGGTTGCACAGCAGGTCTTGGCCCAGGCCCAGGCAAAATCCCAGCAGGGCCAGACAGTGGCAAACATCTCTCCCAGACCTGCAACACCAACATCTGGACCTGCCATAAGAGTCGGCACCCCTAGTCCGGTAGGAGCCCAAACAACTTGAGTAGGAAAACTTGTGTCCATACGTTTACAATACTCATCTTTTAAAGTAGGTGTAGTGAAAGAGTTGTATCCACCATCCTTTTACACTCATTCTTAAGTTGCTTTACTCTGAATTACTAATTAATGTTGGACATAAACTCCAAAAGACTTTTTGAAAATCCTTGAAATGTCCGTCATAACTGATTGACTAAATAGATACTGATATCAGTAGTTATTATTATTATTATTATTATTATTATTATTATTATTATTATATATTTATTTTTAATTTTATTTTTTTCTTCTTTTTTTGGAATCGGTGAATGAAGCGTTATAGTTATACGTTATAGTTAATATTTAGCCTCCAGTCTAAATGTAGGAAATGTTTTGGTGGCTTCTCTACACATCCCTAACCTGACATGCCAGATGGTTGTTAAACACACAGAACGTAGTTCTATGCACACAAACATCTAGGGAGCTGTCCATTGAAACTGTGTTTAAAAGGGCAGGCACTGTCAAACAATACTTGGCAGGTGATTGGATGAACCATCTGTCTATCTGTAGGAACCGCCATTGTTGTTTTCAGGTCGCTTTCACTGTCATCACACCTAAACCACGCCCGTAGCTACCAGTACGATGCTGATTGGTCACACATTTGATATACCGGGCAGAACAAAATGGATTGCATGCCTCTCCAGATTGTTTCTCATGGCGAGATCAGGATGATCTTGCGAGGCCAACAAATGCCAGTAGCCAGCTCCAAACGGTCTGACAACAAACATGGCTTATCTAGCTTATATCAATCAATCAATTTATATAGCACTTTTCATAGAAATACATTTAACACAAAGTACTTCACACTACAAAACCATAAAAACAATACTTTCAAAACAACAAGGATGTAATAATACCACCCCATGTAACGCCCATCAGCCCAACGCTCCAACCATAAACAAGCACCTGGGAAAGCAGAATATCAACCCAAATAATATATACAGTATCTCACAAAATTGAGTACACCCCTCACATTTTTGTAAATATTTGATTATATCTTTTCATGTGACAACACTGAAGAAATGACACTGTGCTATAATGTAAAGTAGTGAGTGTACAGCTTGTGTAACAGTGTAAATTTGCCGTCTCCTCAAAACAACTCAACACACAGCCATTAATGTCTAGACCGCTGGCAACAAAAGTGAGTACATCCCTAAGTGAAAATGTCCAAATTGGCCAGAAGTGTCAGTATTTTGTGTAGCCACCATTACTTTATAGCACTACCATAACCCTCTTGGGCATGGAGTTCACAAGAGCTTTACAGGTTGCCACTGGAGTCCTCTTCCACTCCTCCATGACGACATCACGGAGCTGGTGGATGTTGGAGACCTTGCACTTCTCCACCTTCCGTTTGAGGATGCCCCACAGATGTTGAGTAGGGTTTAGGCCTGGAGACATGCTTGGCCAGTCCATCACCTTTACCCTCACCTTCTTTAGCAAGGCAGTGGTTGTCTTGGAGGTATTTGGGGCCATTATCATGTTGGAATACGGTCTAGTCTCCGATGGCAGCATGGTACTCCTCACCTGGTTGCCGCCACACACGCTTGACACCATCTGAACCAAATAAGTTTATCTTGGTCTCATCAGCCCACAGGATATGGTTCCAGTAATCTATGTCCTTAGTCTGCTTGTCTTTAGCTAACTGTTTGCAGGCTTTCTTGTGCATCCTCTTTAGAAGAGGCTTCCGTCTGGGATGACAGCCATGCAGACCAATTTGATGCAGTGTGCGGCGTATGGTCTGAGCACCCACCCCTTCAGCCTCTGCAGCATTCATGTCTATTTCCCAAAGAAAACGTCTGGATATGACGCTGAGCACGTGCACTGCTTTGGTCGACCACGGCGAGGCCTGTTCTGAGTGGAACCTGTCCTGTTAAACCACTGTATGGTCTGGGCCATACAGTGGTGCTGCAGCTCAGTTTCAGGGTGTTCTTATAGCCTACTCTATCTTTTATGTACAGCAACAATTATTTATTTCAGATCCTCTGAGTTGTTTGCCACAAAGTGCCATGTTGAACTTCCAGTGACCAGTATGAGAGAGTGTGAGAGCGATAACACCACATTTAATACCCCTGCTCCCCATTCACACCTGAGACCTGGGAGGTAAATTGGCTACTTGGGCCCAATTTAGACATTTTCACTTAGTGGTGTACTCACTTTTGTTGCCAGCGGTTTAGACATTAATGGCTATGTGTTGAGTTATTTTGAGGGGACGGCAAATCTATTTATTATTTTATTTGTTATACAAGCTGTACACACACTATTTTACATTGTAGCAAAGTGTCATTCCTTCTGTGTTGTCACATGAAAAGATCTAATCATATATTTAAAAAAAATGAGGGGTGAGAGATACTTAAGTGAGATACTATCTATCTATTTATTTATCTCTAGTGCATAGTGATATACATTTCTGAGTTGTGGAAGCCAAATGAGGGAATTGGACTGATAAGACCTTTACCAAGGATAATGACTGCTTTCCAATTTATTTGTCCCATGGGCAAATATAATGATTTATACAACAGGTGTGGACTGTACATTTAATTTGAGAAAATGCTAGATCAAGCAGCCCAAGAGCATCTCTGTACATGAGTGAGAGACCAAGTGAGACCCAGAACTACATCTCGCGCTTTTCTCCAGGCTCCCGGGCCCCAACAAGCAATTCGCTTGGCCTCCCCTGGACAGACTAGAATGGTACAGTCCCCTTCTCCAACAGCAACTGTACAGGTATGTACTACAGTTCTGTAATGTGGTTGTGGATTGGTAAATTATTTTTATTACAATTACAGATTTCACCGGGTACGAGGGAGATTGAGTTATGAGTTATTCAATTCACCCCACTCGTGCTCTTGTAATTTCTAAAACAGCTGTGGTTAAATTTTGGGGTTCTGGGGGTGCTATAACACAATCAAGGAGTGTACCTTTACCTTGTTTCTTTTTGGAAAGTGGAACTGGAAAGTGTCATTAACAATCTAATATGTTTTGGCTTTGATCTGTGGTTTATTCAACTTGGTATTTGTTCCCTAGAAACCCATGACAGTTGTCCCAGGAGGAGCAGCCTTGTCCGTAAAGGTGAACACCCCTCAGAAGGCGCAGACGGTGATAACAGCGGGTGGACAGGCCTTGGCCAAGCCTACAGGTGCACAGCCATCCATGGGCCTGCCCAGTGCCACTGCCACGCTTGAAGCAAGACCCACTGTGGTATCCCAGGTTGGTCTCTATATGAAGTGCTTTAAACAAAAACAAAGCATAATGCCGCCGTAAAATAACATCATTCGACAAGTGCTATATTTTAGTTAAACTAAAAAAAAAAAATATATATATATATATATATATATATATATATATGTTAGGGGAGTCAGCTTTAAAGGGGTCATTCCATCAAAAACTAATATTTTTGTTATTTTTGAAAATAGTTCTGTCGATGTGACTTGGAGACATACTGGGCATTTCAAAGTAGACGGTTACCTTTCTGGTCTGTAATGGTTATATATGGAAAAGATGTGGAGCAACAGGCGATTAAAAAAGTGCTTACTTGTTATGTAGTTGCTCCTCAGTTTTTTTGGCAATGCCCCTATGACAGGGCTCCAGAGTGCGACCATTTAGTGGCATTTTGCGACAAAGTGCGACTGAGTTAAGTAGTGGCACCAGTGCAACTTGCAGGCCGCCGCTTCAAAATGATTGCAGTATTGTGCAGAGCTGTTGGCTCCACTACACACTTAAACGAACCATCTCAAACAAATGGTCGTCCGATCTCTCAACAACAATGCGAGTAGCCTACAGCATTTTCTCTTCAGGCAGAGGCAGTGCCGGAGGCACAGAGGATCACGTTACTGGATAACTAGGAGAAAGGTAGATTTAACAAGCTAAGATTTTCATTAGTTAATTTTCAGTAAATTTACCAGTTAGTTGTTGAATTTGACTATTTACTATAATGTGGTACTTACTTGTATCTTTTACAGAGCATTCACTTTGAAGTTTAGAGAGACAAGTATAGCTTGAATCAGAGTAGAGACAAACTCGGATTAACTTTAGAATCAGTCCATCGACCGGTTATTCTTATACTTGCGTCAATCCAGGTGTTGGCAAATCGTTGTAGTCGTATCGTTAACGTTAAAACCGGTGTTCTGATGTGTATCTGTGAATCGTTACGCCCCTATTAACTACTGAATGAACATTTTTACTTGGACTAGTCCACTAAAACACTCAAACACTCAACATTATCATAATCTATTAGGCTAAACAGCAAGAGCATTGCTGTTTTAAAAAAATCTCACTTTATATTGATTCTGTAAGACTAATATAATTGATGCTGTCTGTTGAAAAGCAAATGCGTTTGTTAATTTTATCTTACAGTAAATCCATAGTTTAGGCTAGGTTGCAATTTAAACAAAGAGGAACAAACACAGTGAACCTGCCAAAAATGTGACATTTATTTTAATTGTTATTAATTAATTTATTAAATGTATTATTATTATTATTTGTTAATAAACATTATATTATTATATATTAATAGTACCTATACATGGTTAAAATTGACATTCCATTCCAATTACTAGGGCTGTTCCCGATTCACAATTTTGTTAATCGGATTCGGCTGTTCAATACGAATATTTTTTTTATAAATAAATAACTATATACACACACACACACAGACACATACCAGTAGCCTAGGCTAGACTATCTGTCATTCAGAAAATACACTTTCAGTGCTTTATTTTGATCACATTAACACTAAAATGTAAAACTAGTCATGCAGTATCGTAGTACAGTATCAGTACAGTATAGCCTATTATATACACAGTAACAATAGTATATGTACCTGCAGGATATGGTATACATTAAATGCTTAGTATTTTATTTCAGATTTATAAAGTTTATGCAACTAAATAATCTCCTTAATGAAACTAACATGCCCCTCTCCTCATTTATGTACAATTCGCTCCTCCCTTCAGTTTCTCAGACTCGCTCTCTAGCCCCGGGATATTTATATACTTACTGTGACGCTTGTTTAATGAGATGTAAAGACAGTAGAACCATTGGTATAACCAAATTAATCATACAGTGATATCTGTATTTTCTTTCATTATTTTCTTTATTTCTGTCATTATGTTTTGTTTTTTTTTCATGCCTGTTGTCCTCAGGTTTCAAACACACCTTGCTGTGGCAGCAGTGCACATCATATGTCTGTGTAAGATGTAGAATTAGGTTTAGCGCCTTCTATCTGCCACAAAGAGGTAGTTTGGTCAGTTTGACTCGGAGGACAACAGGAGGGTTAAGCAGTAACCGTAGCCTGCTTCCTTAACAGATTTACAAGACCTGCAAACAGCCAGTCGTGCTGTTAAGTTTCTAAAGTTATTCATTAAGTTATGTAGTCAAAATATCTTTACACAGTTAGCCAGTGCTGTGTCCCAGACTTCATGCAAGTAAAGCCTGGCTGAGACTAACTCCTTATATGCAAGCACACTGTATTCATTGAAGAGTCCTGGTCTTGTGTGAAACTAGTTTGACTAGTTGGCAATAATGTTTGATTTTTCTCATTGTATTTTAGTTTCTTGCTTTTTTAAGAATCACATGTCACTGCTTGACCTAGTCTATTCAATGAATTGTATTGCCCATTTGAAGCAATGGTTTTCATAAGAAGCTTAAAGTTTGTAAAACATGTTATTAATCTACATATATTCTGAAAAAAATAAGAAAAGTTAGATGATGGTTTGATCTGACTCTACATGGCTCTATCAAGACAAAGCAATATGATCATCAACTACACCACTGGCATTATATAGTGGACAGAGCATACAGTCTATGAGCTGTGCACTTTAAAGTATTGCTTAATTCTTATGGTCTGAATTATCAACCACAATTTAATTTTCAGAGATGATTCCGAGAATGAAAATATGCCCAATATCTGCCAATAATCTATCGGATTGATAATTATTGTGCATCCATAAAAATGATCAAGTAATCTTCTATATTTACATCCACAACCAGCAAAGCCAGTAAAGTCAAACTATTTGGGAAGGTTTTATCAGACAAAACATTTGTGAAATGCTGCATTCATTTATTGTACCTTATTTATGTCAATTAGGAGATGCAGGAGAACGTGAAGAAATGTAAGAACTTCCTGGCCACGCTGATAAAGCTAGCATCCCATAATTCTCCCTCTCCCGAGACCTCCAAGAATGTGAAGGCCTTGGTTCAGGATTTACTTGTAAGTACACAGTTGTTTTTATATCACAATCAATGTTTTTTCTTCTGTGGTGTCCATCCATCAAACATAATTTCTCAGCTACTGCTTGTTTCATTTGAACGAAGGGGTCTTTCTTCCCTCATTTCTAAAATTACATTGATGGACACCACTTTGTGCTGTAGCAATCAATTACATTATTGACTGCAGTTCACAAACTTTCCACTGGGGGGATGTCACAAGTCCCTTTGGCCTAGTTTTATAAACTGGATATTACTGTATACTATTTGTTTTTAAATTAGTTCTGCCTTTTGTCTCTGTGTGTTCAGGATGCTAAATGAGTTGTGCCTTTTGTTTGTGTGTGATCAGGATGCTAAGATTGAACCAGAAGAGTTTACCAGCCGGCTGCAGGCTGAACTGAAGTCTTCTCCACAGCCATACCTCATCCCCTTTCTCAAGGTACCTCATCTATTTTTCTATTAAGCGAGTTCAGTTTCATCTTTATTATCCCCAAGGGGCAGTTTCTTTCAAGTTTGATCCCCAAGGGGCAGTTTCTTTCAAGTTTGGCCTGATCAGCAATCACTGATCAGGCCAATCAAACAACAGAAATTCACACTTAACCCTTGTGATATCTTTGAAAATATAGTATTTGGCCACCTGACGGCGCCATCTGATTGCATATGATTTAGTGTGTTTTTTAATTGTCATTGCTGTGTGTGTTTATTTCTTTAATTATTTCTTTATGTATTTTTGTTGTTTTATGTGCCTTTTAACCCTCCTGTTGTCCTAGGGTTTCAAACACATACCTTGTTGTGCCAGCAGTGCACATCATATGTCTGTAAGCTGTAGAATTAGGTTTAGCGCCCTCTATCTGCCACAAAGAGCTAGTGATTTGGGTCATTTTGACCCAAAGGACATCACAAGGGATAAAGCATAATTATATAATGACTACCATCGTTCACACACACACACAAATGCTCATACAGTTCTTGTTTGAGTGCTATTGTACACCCTACAAGGGATAAGAGGATATTTGCCACCAATAGCTGTCACAGATGTGGTGGTGTGTCACTATGATGAGTAGCTTGATTTCACAATTGTGCCGTTCCCTTGATCCACAGAAAAGCCTCCCTGCCCTGCGCCAGTCCCTGCTCAACAACCAGCAGTCTCTGGTCAGCCCTGTACCCAGCACCTCCAACCTAGCCCCGCCCACCCCAGCCTGCATCACCGCCACCACCACCATCAGGGCACGGATGGCCCCCTCGCCAGGCACAATCAACACCAGGCTTCCTACACCACTCCCAAACACAGCAGCTATGGTGTGATCATCTGCATGTTATTTGATGCATTCAAATAGTAGAGCTGTATACTGCATCCTGGCTGTGCTTGCTATGGTCAGAATTCTTTAGATCACATGTTTGGCCTGGCTGATCTGCGTCTCCATTGCCATTTTAACCCTGCCGAGTCGTGTGTTGCCTGACATGGACCTGCTACAGCGGGCCAAAGCAAGCCAGCCTTCCAGGGGGTGTGCTTGGTCAGCGTTCCATTGGTGCGGTGCCGAGAGGAATGGAAAAGCTCCGCAATAATGTAACACCTTTGTTGACCACAGTACAGGCCTAACACCAGCAGAACTACAGTTGGTTCTACGGGGGGAAATAAGTGTTTCTCTTTTAGGCTACACCAATTCTTTTATTTTAATTTCTTTATGTAATGATGGATGATTGAGTAGCACACTCTGAATAAATGAGTGTTAAATGTGTTGTTTTACAGTATCAGTGATGGTAATGTAGCAGCAAACAACTCTATTCTATGTAAAGATATAGTGGGTAATGGTGTCCTGAGAGGAGAATGTCAACCCTCTGTGTGTGTTGTAATCCCAGCTCCTCTCTTCTTTGTTTACATAGCCAGGCGTGTGTGTTTGAGCTGAGATGCTGCTGTGCTTACTGCACAGTGTCATATAGAGCCATAGGCATATTAATTTTCATCGACTGGCTTGGCTTGACAGTCAAGCCAAGCCAGTACAAGTCAATGAAAAGAGCTACACCACATTGTGTTGATCTAATGTTGCCCTTATGCAGGGTGTGAGGAGACCAGGGGTCCAAACAGTCCAACCCAGGATGCCCATGGTCATAACTCAGCCAATCCGACCCCAAGGTAATGTGCATCACCAGCATGGGCTGATTATTTACCACAGTGATATAGTACACATGGCTATAGAACATGTAGCTGCCTTTCACCAACACCGTCTACTGGTCAGTCAATTATGATATACTGTATTGATGTACAGTGTTGGCACATGACCTACAGTTGATAACAGGACATACAATGTAATGCATATGTGTTTGCAGCCGACTAGTGTATTTTGTTGTGCTGGTCAATTTCAAGTGTCTTGGACTGGAAAACAGTTGATTGGG
>JAODUG010003258.1:0-11416 GCA_027564795.1 Aphredoderus sayanus | reverse complement strand
ATTAGGCACATGGGCACACAGCCGCACACGCACGCACACACACACACACACACACACACACACACACACACGCACACAGACACACACACGCATGCACACACACATATGCTTATTTACGTGCACCCACACACACAGAGGAACATGCACATGAAAATGTATATGCAAACACTGTAGGCCTAATATTTTTTGTTATGTCAGGTCATTAAAACAATCATTGGTTACATGGACAAAACTATTAAACATATTATAAGGATCTCTCTACCTCAATTAGGAGTGACAGCACAGCCACACAAAAAACGTTTAATTGGTAAAATGCTATGTTTAACTGCAGGCTTTTACAATTCTACTTCTGAATTGTGTTTGAAATAGAAATATGTATTTTAGTTAGAACTCAGAAGACTAGACAGGGAACGTTTTAGTAAAATGAGGGGGAACTTTAATAGAGAATCTAGTGGGCTAAATGATTAGTCTAAATGCTAAATGGTGGCGGTAGGACAGAATGTGCCTTAGCGTTCTCAACACAAAACAGATTGGCGAAAGATTACATCATGAACTTCTGCAATGAATTACTCAGATTAGGCCACTATGAAATTGGATTTGGGCAAGGCAGGGCGCATGGAGATCGAGACTAGATTGATATAATTGATTTGAAATTGGATTATGCGACTTTTTAATCATATGCCCGAAATTCTTGCCGCAGATTTAATCTATAATATTTAATCAAAATGTTGGTCTCGGTTTTGAAAAGCCTCAAACAAGTTGGTGCTCCCTATTGAAAAATTACATTAATTAAAGTTTACAATAATGGTGATGAAGGAAAACATTGTAATTGTGTAATCGTTTTTCTTTGCTTAATTTGTTTATAGTTTACCTAAACCTGTGTACCGCATATTTTGTTTCTTCTTTAAAATGATATCTCAAAAGGAAAGAAAATATAATAATGCTATAAAATGCAAAGAAAAATATTTCCACATGTGCCTGAAACTGAGAAAGCGTGTGTGTGTGTGTGTGTGTGTGTGTGTGTGTGTTTGTGCGCGCGCGAGCTCGTGTCTAGGTGCGTGCGTGCGCGCGTGTCTGTGTGTGTGTGTGTGTGAGTGTGTGTGTGTGTGTGTGTGTGTGTGTGTGTGTGTGTGTGTGTGTAGGGGGTGATTATTGCCCATAATTCCCATAATTTCGGATAAGAAACAAAACAAACGGCTGAACATGTTAGTTGATAATGGCATGGGCCTCGGTATCAACCGCTGAACAACCGAGTTAAGCAATACGCCCCTCACATACAGCCACATGTTGCGAATTGCTCGAATCTGTTATGTTGTCCAAAATACATTTATAAAACACAGAACCCCCCACCCACACACTCGTAGACGCACGCCAACACATGCACGCAAAACACTATCGGGGGAAGTCATATACTCAGCCTGGTGATACTTAGTGATGGCTGTATTGTGGAAAAAGTACGTGCAGCTCCTGATTTAAATATACTGCAGGCCTAATACTATAAATGTCTTAAAGTAGCCTAATATTAGGTTTTATGATAATTGTTGTTAATTAAAGATTGGTTATCTGCAGATAATTGCTGAATATATTCAAATATTGTTGATAAAAACGAACAGTGTCATAAAACATTTTAGTTGAATGATTAGGCCAATATTATTTTACACTAAATATTATTTCACAGTTGACAATTGACAAGTAACTTAAGG
Source organism: Aphredoderus sayanus (assembly GCA_027564795.1). Lineage (NCBI taxonomy): Eukaryota > Metazoa > Chordata > Actinopteri > Percopsiformes > Aphredoderidae > Aphredoderus > Aphredoderus sayanus. Next base: position 9,713 of record JAODUG010003258.1, on the reverse strand, counting down.
ATATAATGTGATATGAACATAAATACAATAGGCTATAATGTGCACAAATAATTTGATATATATGCAAACAAAGCACTTCTGGGGCTATTGTATCAATTGTGTTGTTCAGCCTATAAATCGGAATTAATGTTGTTCAAATTAAATGTATTTAAAACAACAAATAGTAAAATTCCACATCTAGAGAGAAGTCGTTGTTTTTCCAGGAATGATACTCACGTTGTAAGGGTTCCCTGTGCGTCAACGATAAGTGCTGAGGGTTCACCTGCTTTCGTCGGGACATTGCCCCGGCATTTACACTGGCATCGCCCGGTGAACGGCACTTGGAGTTGGCTTGCACCGTGGTGTCGGTCCTCCTTTCTTCGGAGTTTACCAACTTTCCGTCTAATCCCTCTTCGGTCAGTAGACTACAGTCTTCTGACACAGGTGGATGCGTTTGCGCCGTGAGGTTCGCTGGGGTCAAAAATGACGGACGACTTAACTGTCTACAATGTCCCGGTGCCCCCCTCACCTCTTTACTGAAGCAACACCTGAAGTGAAGAAGCCAAAGTAGTTTTAGGAAGGTATAAACATCTGCTTCTAAGCTAAACTGACATTCACGCAGCTATGTAGGCTAATGTATTGTAATAGCCCTTTTTGCACAAAACGTTTCTTATGTAAAAATCCTGAGGTGCCCACCTCCGCAGTGCCGCGGTGACAGCCTGTACGGAGCAATCGACCGGTGATTCGTACTGTAGCTAGTCTGTCACCTTCTTCTCTCGTCCGCTCTTCCTTTATTTTACAGATGATTATTTTATTTAAGATGAGACGATTGTTGTTGTTGTTGTTGTTGTTTTAGAATCCCTGCAGTCCGTCCATTTCAGCAGCGCGCGAAGATGACCCTTTGGCACTGAATCCTCACGCGCGTTTTGGCATTGGCAAGCAGAATGGCAACTCTTGGCTCTTGGGGTAGCCTCGCTGGGAAAGAGAGAGAGAGAGAGAGAGAGAGAGAGAGAGAGAGAGAGAGAGAGAGAGAGAGAGAGAGAGAGACGTGAAGACAACGGGCAAGCGCGCAGCCACCTCCTCCTCAAACAAGCTGTGGTCCAATGTTTCCGAACGCCGAGGCTACTTCTTGTTTCACAATGAAGGGCTCTGTTTGGGAGGACCCCGTGTCTGTGTGTGGTTGGGGTTGCCTTCGTGGAATGGGATAGGATTCAAGTTCAAGTACGTTCGTGACGTTGCGTCCACGCTGAGAGAGATATCAGACAATCTGAAGGCATCGGACTTCACGAACACTGGGGGCGACTAGTGGTGGATTGCGCGGCATGGCCGGGCACTCTGTAGCGCCGGCTCGGAGCGTTTGCTGTTTCTGTGGCAGCAGGAGTGTGATAGAAATCCATTCCTGTGCGAAGTAAATTAGCAACAAATAGGGGACACGTCGAAGCTGATGAAGAAGCAATGCATTTTCACACCCACACACGGGGTCAAGATAGATTAATTTGCTATATTATTAGAACAGTTAAGTATACATTTTCTTCCATATTATCGGGTTTTTTCCATATCGACTCATACGCTATTATTGTAGCCTCTCAGTAAAACGTATTTTTTATATTACCTATATCAAATTGCCACCAAAACATGTAAACATTTTTGCTCTGTATTTTATATCAACCAATACTTTTAAAATGATGCCCGTCCTGTCCATTAACATCTGTAAAAAGCCAAATAAATATTAAATAAGATAATATGTATTAAAATAAATATAAAATTTGTTTTGTGTAAAACATGTATGTGTCGTTCCATCAATAACAATTATACCTAATTATTATTAATTTTCCAACAAATATTCACAACTCCTGAGGACTGTCTTTGTTGTTTGGAACCGGTACCTCACTCGTGATGTGAAACTACAGTGCCCTCTGTTGGTAGGCCAGTTTAGGACACATTACAAGCCATGAGTGATTACATTGAGTTGACTCAGGTTCACAAGTGAACATATGTTACCCCTCCTCGCAATTGAAATGACAGCATATCAAAGAGCCTGCGAAAACCAGGTCATGCTTAGATATAGCCTACTTAGAAGCAAATAATTACAGCATTAGTCATTCATTCTTGGAAAAAAAAAACAAAGGCCTACTATAATCACAATTGGCTATGTAAATACAGTGTACATATAGTAGTTATTTTAACAATGACATTAGCCTATTAAAAAACATAATACTGTATATTGTATGTGTGGGCTACAGGCTATATACCATGATTCGTTTAGGCTATTGCCAACAATTCTGCACACACTTTCATTTAAAACGTATATAATATATAATATTTCACCAGTGCCATTTAATCTTTAATTTGTCTTAAATATTTTGAATTATATTTTGCTTATAATGTGCAGTAAAAACGTGGACTCAAATAAAATGTTAGAAATATAATCCCCATGATAAGCAGATAACTGTGTACGTAGCAGGCCATACAGTTTATGGGCTCCCATTAATAAAACATGCTGGCCAATTTTAAGAGCATTAGAAGTTTGATTGCTTCAGGGCATGCCTCGGGACTTTCAGGGCAGTAATTATTTATATAAATGAAATGTCATCTCGTTTCTGGCTCAAGCAGACATAACCTCAGCAGACTCCATGTGGAAAACGGTGCAGCAAAACACATAGGCTTATGGTACGTAATGGTTATATGTTTGAGGAGCGCATTCGCTTTGACATGGCACATATATTCCGCAGGTAATATTAGCTTACATGAGAGACGTCTTCTTGTGCACGTATAGGTCGTAAGAGAGCTATACGGCTGTCCTGCCATGTAGCCAGCTAGTGCTCGTTTGGATGCCGAAGGAAAACATCATCCCGGGTTCACACGCGCTCTCCCCGCTAAATGCGAACCGCTCCTTGATCCGCACCCCTGGGTTTCTCAATAATACATCAATGTGTCCATTATAACTTGTGTCTGTTTGCTCCGGGCAAAGGGAGTTTTAGCCGGGTTGCACGGGGCCATAGCGCCACAAATACCCTGCTTGTGGACACAAGAATGATTTTAAGTAGTATGTGTTGCCTCCGAGGAGACATAACTCTTTTGTGTTAAGTGCTATTGTTGCATGATGGGAGCTATATGCCTACCAGAGTGGGCTGAAAACACCGCGGGCCTTGTGAACAAAAGAAATGTAACTTTTGTGAAATTGCAGAGTTCATATCCAAGCCCATTCATTTAAAAAAAAAAGTTTGACCACATATTAGCATGTTAGAATAAAAAAATAACTCGTACTATATAATGTTTTATGATGATGATGTTTTATGGTATAGCAGACACCAGAAGTGTACTTGTGAACGGTGTAATGTACATTGTATGTGTAATAGAGAGCCTTTGTAATAGGCCCAAGTCAACATTTCATCTCTACCAAATCTAACGAAAACAAAACATGACGTATCTGTATAAACTACATTTAGGTGAGTTGAGTTGAATGTTTCTGTTATGGTATCTGATCGTTTCAGAAAATATTGCGTCCAAGGTTATGTCCACAAAACATCAATAAGTACCGTTTTCGATGTGTTTACAATGTCACCACGAAGAAAAAAGAAAGGTCCATTGTAGGACAGCCCGAATGTTGCTTTGGGATTTGCTTATAGTCAGTGTCTCATTATGCTATGTTTAATATTTATAAAGAAAGTACAAGTATATATTATTCATGAGCTGATTTACTGTTTCCTTTCTCTATGTGTGCGCGCGCGCGCGTGTGTGTGTGTGTGTGTGTGCGTGCGTGCGTGTGCGTGTGTGTGTGTATGGGGGGTAGAGACCTATGCGTGTTTAATGACAGATTGAGATGATGCCATGGCTCTAGGCCGGACAAGGCTCTCTTACTTCTCTACAAGATCCATTTTTGTAGACCTGCTCGGCTCAATTTATAATGCATGCGAATTTCCACGTTTTAATTTTGATGCTGTAATTTATTTAACTTGTTGTCCTTTCACTGTCTGTAAACTAAAGTTTGTGTATTACATGCAAATTCAAATGTCCCTATAATGTCACATACAGCATAAACCGCTATTTTCTATCAGTAGGCCTTGTTATTACTACTTCATGGCCCTATTCAATTTGATAATTAAAATGTTAAACGTTTAGGCTATTAGGCGACTTATTGTAAATGTTCACAAATTGATGTACATTTTGGATAGCCACACAACATAAATGCCGTTATTGTTCGTTATTCGTTATTATTTGCACTTTATGGCATGGCTTTGTAGTGACATTGTGGCCACTTGGTACATATATCCCCTGTTCACTTTCCTGGGCAGGCTATTGGTGATTCTTTGTCGCCCTCTAGTGTAAATAAAAGTGCACCTCTCCAACACTCATCAGCTGTTGTCGGTGATCTATCTTGGACAATAAAACTACATTGTTTTTAAATGTAAATTGTTTTACAAAGGAGACATGTAAACATCAATGTATTTAATGTCAAAAAGATTTGGTTTAACCCTTTATGACGTGTTTATTTTATATAGCGTACGTAATGACGCATTCAACGTCATCATAATTCAAAATGGCGGTGTTCTCGGTGAAACGGGTGCATTTGAGAATCACTTGTTAGTTAACTTAAATTAAATAACCACAACGCATTCATATTTCCAAGTATACTTTTGTTTACTACGAAGAGAGGACGTTAAAGGTAAGATGTACTTTTAAAAACTAAGAAGCGAACGCCATTAAAAGTGCATTAGATTGGATTTGGCTGAGGAAGTTCAGCTGGGAAACCAGCAAGTTAGCTCAATTTAGCTAACAGTAGCGCTGGAGAAGAATACCAACATGTTATATCAAACGCGTAATTTGATCTGTTGTAATACTCACAGGTAGTACACGTTTTGATCCCTCAATGCTTTACCAAATCTTATTTAAGTTTATTTTTTCACACTGGTTATGGACTATGGTAGCAATTTCAACACTGGTGACGTTTTTATACAATTATTAATTTAGTTGACATACTCTACCGGTACATAGCAAATCCGCAGTTGTAATAAGTCAACGATAGATTACTTCTCATTTTAATTTCTTTGATTCGTTTGATGTGACGTTGGACAGTTAAAGTGGAAATGTAGTGTACTACAATGTCATTATTTTGCCTACCGTTATTTTGCTAAGGCGCTCTACAGTACCAGTACATATTTTCAAAACTGCGTACAGTAGTGAACTAGTTTGGACTATCTAACTATACTCTGTAACAGTAACGGCCTGGCTGTCCTACAACTGTATTAAAAGCTGATGCTTGATAGACCCAGTATCAGTGGTCAGAGGCTACATTATGTAAATTAACGTAACATGGTTCTCTTGGCATTGCAGTGTCCAAATCCATCCAATCACCAAATAGTGAAGGAATCCAAGGAAGTTTAATTGATGGCGGGGCAAACGTTTCTGGATCACATCAAGCCATGCTGGTACTGGGACAAGAAAGACTTAGCCCACACACCCTCTCAGTCAGAGGGCTTGGACCCTGGTACAGAGGCACGCTATCGGAGAGAGGGGGCTCGCTTTATATTCGATGTGGGGACTCGACTCGGCTTGTATCTTTTAAGTTAACGTGTTTATTTAATTGTGTGAAGTTTTTTTATTAACCCTTGTAATGGTTTATTTAAGATTGAATTAAAGGTTTACTTGGTTGTGCTGTGGAAAATCCTTGACTTTGTCTTTAGACACTATGACACGCTGGCCACCGGCATCATATATTTCCATCGATTCTACATGTTTCACTCTTTCAAACAATTCCCGCGATATGTATGTATTTGGTTTACAACAATTATGTTTGATTACCTGGAAATATGAAAGTTGCTGTTGAACAGTGTCAGTTTTTGTCCTCCTAGGTGACAGGTGCCTGCTGCCTTTTCCTTGCTGGGAAAGTGGAGGAAACACCAAAGAAATGTAAAGACATCATCAAAACGGCACGCAGTTTACTAAATGATGTGCAGTTTGCCCAGTTTGGAGATGATCCGAAGGTAAATATTCCCATATCTTTCCTAATCTGTGTACCATGTTTTCTCACGTTAAGTTAAGGCTGAGTGTTAAATAAGAGTATTGTATTTCAACTCATGTATACCTCATATCATCTGGTGATGTGCAGTACCCCTTCAACTTGCCTTTTTGCCTGTGCTTCAAAGGTGAAACATCACCGAGCAAGCTCTTGGTAGTGGCGGATGTAGGTCAGGCTGATGTTTCTTCCTTTCCATCCACAGGAAGAGGTCATGGTTCTGGAGAGGATACTGCTTCAGACCATTAAGTTTGACCTCCAGGTGGAGCACCCTTACATGTTCTTGTTACGCTACGTTAAGCAGCTCAAAGGTGAGATGGCGGTGGCTCTCGGTCTGCTCCATTATGGCAAAAGATTGCAATCATGATTACTGTGGTTAATATGGGGATCGCGATTATTTACTGTGGTTACTCATTGGAAAACCCTTGCAATTATTTTACTTTATTAGCATACTTTTTAACATTACATTTCTAATTTCTGTTTTATATTCATATTATTCTATTACTGTATAATTATACTTTGAAGAGCCTAAGAACTCCTTTTTCATAATATTAAGGCAGATTGTTGGTGCTTATGTCAGTTTGTTTAAATTACATTTGAGTTAATAATTTTGTGTGTAGACTTACTCTAAACCTTTTTTGTAATTGATTTGAAAGACATTTTTTATTTTAAAGTAGATTCCCTTGTTACAGTTTCTTGATGTTGTGCTTTTTATTGTTTGAAGGTGAGAAGAATAAAGTGTGCAAGGTGCTACAGATGGCATGGACCTTCGTTAATGACAGGTGAACTGTTGTTCTCACCACCTTTGTTGTCCAGAGAAAGGGCCCTAACATATTGGTATTCTAGATAGTTTTGAGTTTTATGTAGTCATGCTTGGACTGAGTTCTGTGAGCTTGTGTACAGTATATCTCAATCAGACCTTTTATTACAGACTCTGAAGGTCCAAGCAAAGACAAGACATTACGTAATAAATCAATTTAAATACATGTACATACAATAAATTACATACAAAAGCACAATACATTTTCTTTTGTTTTAATAGCATATCATCAGTGACTTACAAGGACATAACTGTACCGATATCTCCATAACAATAACATCTTCACTCCATTTATGCATACACTTTATATATATCCTTTATTTTTATATTATAATAAAAATATAATTAAATAACTATATTTATGTATAGTAAGTCACTCAAGGCGTGATATTTGAACACCATCAATACAAAAACACCTCTCCCTTCAATGCAAAGGTGATCCTTCAGAAGCTCCGCCCCACACATTGTAAATGCATTGAGAAGGCTAGGGTATTGTTGTGTGGTGAGGTCTGCACAACGTTGTTTGTGTTCCTATATACAAAGCCAGGGCTGTGAAGAAGTATCGGATTATTCTTTTCAGCTCGCACAGAACGGGCAGCCAGTGAACTGTGAGGAGATACATCGTGAATTTGACAGTTGACAAGCATATTAACTTAACAATCGCTTACTATACTCACTATTCTCATAGTGTGTGTGTGTGTGTGTGTACGTACGTATGTTGCAGCCTATGCACCATGCTGTCCCTGCAGTGGGAGCCAGAGATCATCGCGGTGGCTGTAATGTATCTGGCCGGCCGCCTCTGCAAGTGTGACATCCAGGACTGGACTGCCAAGCAGTCGTCTCGCCACTGGTGGGAGCAGTTTGTCCAGGACGTACCGGTGGAGTTACTGGAAGGTGCCCCCATTTCCCTCTGGCCCTATGGGTGTAACCAGTACTGGTGCAGGAGGAATTGGCCTTTATAAATGGAGTGCATGTATATAACCCTCATGATGTCCTTCGGGTGAAAATTAATTAGGTTTAGCGCCCTTTATCTGTCACAAAGAGCTAGTGATTTGTCATGAGGGTTAAAAATACACACAAAATATACACAATCAGATGGCGCCCTCTGATTGCATAATTCGATACAATTAGGGACAACAGGAGGGTTAAATTGTCCTTTTCTAACCTTCCGGCCACTCAAAGTGCTGAACAGCCTCACATTCACACATTTTTGCACACATTTATACACCGATGGTGGTGACAGGCATGCAAGGCACCATCCAACCTACGTTAGCAGTTAGCTGCTAGGTGTCTTGCTGGCGGACAGCTTGATGTCTGCTCAGGCATTAGCGGGGTTCGCATCAGCGACTTCTCAAACAGCTGCCACCTTGCTGTACCCACTGCTGTGTGCCACTGCTGTGAGACATTGGCATGTTTTGACCCACTGACTGCTACTGGGAAACACACTTTAGACCGCCGAGAACTACCTGCTCAGACCGTCTGCTTGTGTTGGCAAATGTTAGCGGTGAACGCAAAGCATATGGAAAACTGTTTTGAATATGTTAGCAAACGTTTACCACTGTTCACAGAATTTGAATGCACCTCAGCACTGCGGAGAAGGAATTTCATTTGCATGTTTCGACACACTTGCTGTTCACATGTGCTGATAACACGAGATACATACTGTTAAGAACATTTAAATAATCTAAATATTAATTAGTAATTTTGCTACGTCTACATTAAAACACCCCCCCACCCCCCTATACGTTTTCATTTCCTGTATCGAATCTAAAATGGTCAAATCGTGACCCTTGTATCAAATTTTGAATTGAATTGTGAGAGAACACCACCACCCCATCCCTGTTGCATAGGCTGCTATAAGGACAATCTCCGTATTCCTGGTGTTGCATGAGTGTATCAGTGGTCAGTGTTCCCAGCTTGTGGCCCACCTGGTGGCTTTACGTTGACTTCTTGTGCCCCTCCCAGACATCTGCCATCAGATCCTGGACCTGTACTCCCAGGGCAACAAGCCCATCCCCCAGCAGATGCAGGAGAAGGAGAGGCCGCCCGTGCCGCCCCCGCCCCCCGCGCCCCCGGTCCCGCAGAGCCAGCCCCAGGCCTCCGCGCCCCCTCCCCCTCCGCCCAAGAAGACCTCACCGCAGGCCGGGAGCCCCGCGCGCCAGCTCAAACGCACGCACGTGAGTGGGCGGGATGGCGTCACTTGTTTCAGCCCAGCTTCTGTAGCCTGGCTCCACTCGCCTGATTTCTGCTGAGATTACAGTCTGGAAACCCGGAGTGTTGGCACTGCCACCCTGCTGGTGGACCAATCAGGGTGGCTAAGTGTGATGACGTTATTTGACAATAATAGAGTTTTAGCAACGCCGATTGGTTAAAAGCTGTCATAGTTTCAAAATGAACCAGAGGTCTATGCCCAATGGAGCGTGTCCAGACTCTGTTCACCAAGTGAATGTTGGGTCTGGTTACACCGGGTCAACACAACAGTTGTTTGTTGTGCGTGACATGTGAATTGCGTGCACAATTGTGGTGGTTGTAGTGGTGAAACATTGATCTTTGTTGTTGTTGTTGTGTTCTCTTCAGGCATCCCCCAAGGATGAACCCAAGCCACCAGCAGGTAAGAGGTCATGCATCCACAGTTCGCCACACATCTTGGTAACCCCTCCGGGCATTTATTTTAGGCTAATGAGGCAAGGCCCCTACCTCTGTTCATATCAATAAAAAGTCAATTTTAATGAAGTCCCTCCATTGCCTATAAATAGCTTGGCTCTAACTCTACACATATCCCTCATTTAGTATGTGGGGATCTATGAACCAGAAGGGATCTTTAACCCTCGTAATGTACTCCGGGTCAGAATGACCCAAATCACTAGCTCTTGTGGCAGATAGAGGGCGCTAAACCTA
>JAODUG010003257.1:0-10112 GCA_027564795.1 Aphredoderus sayanus | reverse complement strand
TATGTTTTTACATGTAATAATATAATATTGATATGATATGGTATAATATTAAACATTCTATGTTTTTACATGTAATAATATAATATTGATATGATATGGTATAATATTAAACATTCTATGTTTTTACATGTAATATAATAATATTGATATAATATTAAACATTATGTTTTTACATGTAATAATATAATATTGATATGATATTAAACATTATAATATGTTTCCCAGACCCGGTGGAGCCCGAGGGGGCCGTCTCCTCGCCCATGCTTCCCAGGAAGGAGCGGCCCGGGCCGGACGCTGGCCCCGGGGAGGACGACCGCCTGCTGCCTCGCGAGCGGGACAAGGAGCGGTCGCGCGGCTTCCTCAGCCTCATCAAGAAGAAGAAGAAGAACGCGGCCGCCCCGGCCCCGCCCAAACGCAGCTCCTCCTTCAACAACAACGGCGACGCCGCCGCGGACCCCCTGAAGTTCCTGGGGGGCAACAACAACAACGGGGGCGTCCTGCTCCCCAACGGGGGGCCCGCCTTCCCGGGGCCGCTGTTCCCCCGGAGGAGGGGCCCCCTGCCCGGCCTAGCGGGGGGCAAGATGGCCACCGCCACCGCCCCGCCCGGCGAGGAGGAGCCGGTGTCCAACTCTAAGCGCTTCCTGCGCTCCGCCTCGGCCTCGGACGGCGGCGCCTGGCGGTCGGTGACGCTGCCCCGCGACCCGGGCCACCGGGGGGCCAAGCCGGCGCTGCCCCGCAAGCGGACGGGCGGCGAGTCCATCGGCGGCGGCCGCAGAGCGGGGGCGCTGACCCCGCCCCCCCGCCTGGAGGAGGTGTTCCGGGACGCGGCGGAGGCCAGCCCGGGCTCCAGCCCGCGAGCGCTGACCCCGCCCACGCCGCTGACGCCCCGGCCGCAGGGGGGCCGGCCTGCGGTGCTCCTCCCGCCGCCGGGGGCCGCCGGGGACGAGAGCCGCGCCCGCCGCCACAAGCCCCCCGCCGACCCCCCCTCAGCCTCCAGAAGCAAGTTCCAGAAGCCCAAGCCGGCCCCGCCCCCTCCCCCCATCTCCACTGCCGCGTCGGGCAAGATCTCCCGCTACCACCTCAACGAGCTGCCTTCCCCCTCCTCGCCCTCCCCCTCCCCCTCTCCTTCCACCCCCTCTCCTTCCACCCCCTCCCCCTCCACCCCGTCCCCCACCGACCCCAGAGCCAAGAAGCTCCCTCCGAGCGCTGGCTCCAAGCCGCAGCCTCTGAAGCCCCCCTCCTCCTCCCCCACCACTGTCTCCTCCTCCCTGTCCTCCCCCCCGGGCGGGGGCGGCGGGGTGGGGGACCAGGCCTTCATCCCCCTCATGACCACGCGCCGCTCGCTCCGCAAGACGGCGCCGCGCCCCGCCGGCGGCGAGCGGGCAGCGGGCGGCGGCGTCTCCGCGGCCGTCACCAAGGACACGGTGCTGCAGGGCGCCCAGAAGCTGCGCGCCGCCATCGACCGCCACACGGGGCAGCAGGGAGGCCACAGCGCCGTCCTGGAGGCCGGCAAGAACCTGTCGCGTTCCTGCGTCAGCTACGTGGAATCCATCCAGCAGATGAGGAACAAGTTCGCCTTCCGCGAGGCCATCAACAAGCTGGAGGGAGGCCTGCGCGAGCTGCAGATCTGTCCCGCCGCCACCGGGGGCACAAGCGCGCAGCAGGACTTCAGCAAGCTGCTCTCCTCCGTGAAGGAGATCAGTGACATTGTGCAGAGGTAGCGAACCTCCCCCATCTCTCCCTTCCTTCCTCCCAAGAAACAGTTGTTAAACTTGAACTACCCTCACGTGTGCTGGCTGGCTGGCTAGCTAGCTAGCTGTCGGCACTAGCTCCTGGTGCTAGCTGTTAGAACTAGCTCCTGGCACTAGCTGTTGGCGCTAGCTGTTAGTGCTAGCTCCTGGCACTAGCTGTTAGCGCTAGCTGTTGGCTCAGGCGTTTTTTTTTTTTTTAGCTCCGTGCTCTTCTGAACTGATGCTAACGCGGCGCAGCCGCCACACTGGCGCTAACCCCGGAGCAGCGCACGTGTTGCCGTGACGACCCGCGGTCACTGTGCACGTGAACACCTTTTTTGTTTCTGTTCTTGGAACATACCATGAAATACCACAAAAGCCTTAACTATGAATGAACATGTGTCTTGTTGGGGCCAAATACAGAATCAAAGATAATTTTTTTTTGTCTTGGCTTCTTAAGTGTTTTTCATTCTCTCTGTGTATAACACTAAAAAGACATTCTTACTTCCACCAGTCCGCGTGTTACATTTAGCGTTGTTGTCGTTGCCAATGGCAACCCCAAACCTCAGTCAAGGGGACCTCTGGAACATTCAAACCACTGACATCATCACTTGCATCTCTCGGTAGGTTGTGTCAGTTTGCTCGCCCTTCTGCACCCCCCCAAAAAATGTGTTTGTGTGCCAGTATTTACTCTGAATTGATTCTTTATGCAGTATTTGCAACGGTAAAGGAACCTTTCTCTGACCTGCGCCCTAATAACTTGACCTGCAGAAACCGGTGGGTAACCAGTGGTTGGCTGTTAACTTCTACTACTGTTGGGGCGTACGGCCTTCCAACCCAACCACTGTCTGAGGGGGACCAGGGTTGACGGTGCAATTGCATCTGTTGCATTGTTGTTGTTGTTGTCCTTCCCTTCCCTAGACGTGTGAAGGACACAACAACCTTCACTTCAGCAGCTCAGCCTCGGGCAGGAGCTGTCGTTCCTGTAGAGATGTAAAAGACTGCGTTTTCACTGAACAGATGGAGAGCAGACTGCTTTGCTGAAACAACTGACAACTCGTCCTCACGAGTCTTCTGCCCCAGAAATAGTGATACATTCGTGGGGGTGAAAGATACTCTGGACTGGAATGTAGCTGAGCATACAGACACTGCAGCCTTACGAGACTGTTGAAAGAAAGATTCCACTGTAACATCCACTCATTCCTTTGTACGATGTCATTGTCAGTATGCTGTGCTGTAACCCCACCCCAAGTGCCCTGTTTGACTGCGTTGACAAGTCAACCACACGCTGCCTTGACTACAACATGGTACTGTCCATTTGTTTTTCCCCTCAAACCTTCCTTTTCACCAATGATGCCACTAATTGCCTTTTGTATACAGAGTTTTGCTTCTTTGTAAATACAGGTTTTGTTTTGTTCTTCCTTCTAGCCGTGGTGCAATTTTCTTGTTGCAATAAAATACAAAGCAGTTGTGCTACTTGTTGTGAATAAACATGATTGCATTATTCCCCCCACACAAATGCGTGACATGAACATTGAATAAACCCATTATATTACCTCACAATAGATAACATGCTGTTTTGTTTAGAGTATTTTATTGTCATTATTAAAATCAAAATGTCAGTTTAAAATCATACACGCAAGAATGCATTTAAATGTTAGCACAGCTCCTTTTAAAATTTATACATATGTACGTTTTACTTGTGGACAGAAAAGCAGGAAGTTGTCAAGACATAGGGAGGGGAAATAATAAACAAAGCCCCAACCCGCTAAACCATGCCCTGCGCCCCAAAATTAACTTAGAGTACGCTCCCTCAATGTTTGTCAACCGCCAAGACCCCACCAACAGAATAAAAGCGACTCAAAGACAAATACTAGTTTACTCATCACCATCCCCATCTTACCCAGATATAGTCATATGGGGGGAGACTAGCAGACAGAAGGAATCTGTGGGCATTACTAGTGAGCAGGATACACATCTGTCCATTTACATATTACATTTATTCATAGAAACTATGTTACAGAATCATCCCCACGCAAGAATTACAGGCAACCGACGCATCAACTTTACATGTCTCTGTAAAGCCAGCAGGTAAGTGCTCTATATCCAAGTAACATGTTTATCACCAGTAGTTAAACAAGCAATATATACAGCTGCCTAATAAGGGAATGACTATGGTACAGAGAAACAACAACAAAAGTGTCCTATTTTCAGAGGTGGAGGGCGACAGGGATCTGTTAAGGTAATGCATGCTACTTGGTATTACAATGACTGGGTTCAGTGTGGCCCTGGCCCTTGAAACCACGTCATAGAGGACATTAGAGGTGGGGGGAGGGTCCAGGTTTGGGCTGCTGAGGCTCTCTTGGGGGTTAGTCATTGCAGTATTCCCCACAAGAGCATACATAGGTAATGTAAAAATGGTTGATTTATTCAAGAGGCGAATCCCAACACAGTATGAGAGCAAGTGCAGCAGAACATTGAGATTAAACAGTAATAGCAATAATATTAACAATCATAATAATAAGGCAATAGACAATGACAAAAGAAAACAGTGAAGACCGATTCTATCGATTATAACTGGGAGGGGGGGCTGGTGCCAAGGAACCGACGTTAAGGGATTCTATTCCATCACTGGAAGAATATCATCTCAATAAAGTGTCATCTTAAGACATCCCCGCCCAGCATCACTCTCTCACACACTCTCACACACACTCACGCACACACACACGCACACGCATACGCACACGCATACACACACGCACACACACACGCATACAGAATTCCAGTCATTAGTTTTTCATTGTGACGTCGGCATGGAGATGAGGCTGGGGTCTGAGTAATGGGGGTGGAGGGCTGCGTTAAAGACTCTGCTAACAATATATTAGTGTCGATAGCGGCATTTATGCGGAGACGACTAAAATCCAACAGAAACAAACACCCCAAAATGGAAAACATACGTTTAGCCTGCGTAACCCCCCCCAGAAAAAGTAAGCTAGTAAGCGGTCACATGTCCAACTGTCAGCGTTCACGTGTGACAGCATCGTGTGTGTGTGCCAGTGCATCTCCATCCTTCTGTTCAATCCCGTGGTCTGGAACCAAGGGGGGGGGGGGGGGGGTGACACCATGGCAACGGTTGAGCGCTAGCGTGACCGACGTGCTGCGATGAGACGAGCGGTCCAGGTGTGTCGTTACGGCAACACATTCAACAGGACAGACTGCCTAGCCACTGGTGGTGGGGGGGGGTCGGGGGTGGAGGCCCGGGAGGAAACAAGGAAGGGATAAGAGGATGAGGATGTGAACGCACGCACACACACACACACACACACACATATACACAGTCCTGCCCAGGACCAACCGGCATAAGCCCCGCCCCCTCCCTCCACAGCCCCACCCTCAGGTACACACACATATGGAGGATGGACACATGAGGTGGTGGGGGATGGGGGGGGGGACAGGGGTCACTAGCAGCCACAGCCTTCCCTCTGGGGCTGGGGCTCGCTGGTCAGCCGCCCCCCCTGGGGGGCCGAGGGCTTGTGCTGCACGCCGGACTCGGCAGCGTTCAGGTCCAGGCTGCCGTCCTGGATGTTCTGGTAGATCTTCTTGGCCGCCTCCAGGAAGGCCTCCTCCACGTTCTCCCCCCTGGGGGAGGGAGGGAGAGAGAGACAGAGACAGAGACAGAGACAGAGAGAGAAAGAGGTACACAAAAAGAAAACAGATGGGGGACAGAGAGGGATATTAGTGAGGAAGTAGCATCATTAAAGGTATCAACGATCCAGGCAGTGGTTCTCCAGCTGGGGGACTAGCGCTGTCTCAACACACACAAAGAGGTTGTGTGAAATATAATATATAATATGGGGTGTGAAATACAAGATGGCTGTTGGGGGGGGGGGGGGGCGGCACTGTCGACACCGTATATTGTCGCCAGTGTGCTCAGGTTGCTAGCGGTGACGCGGCAGGTTGATGTTGCATGCTAGCTACGCATGTACTGCATACGTAGCTAGCATGCAATGTTATCGAGGCTCCACAAGGGGCAACACAGCCAATGCTGGTGCTGGTGCACACTCACGTTTTTGCACTGGCCTCCAGGAACAGCAGACCTTCAGAGAGAGGGAGAGAACACACACAAGATGAAGCATACCCTCCATCTGCATTCAGGGGCAACGCTCATTTGTGACGGCTTCTCTGGTGGACGCGGGCCCCAGTATGCCCCAGTATGCCCCAGTATGCCCCAGTATGCTCCAGTATGCCCCAGTTTGCCCCAGTATGCCCCAGTATGCCCCAGTATGCACCAGTATGCCCCAGTATGCCCCAGTTTGCCCCAGTATGCCCCAGTATGCCCCAGTATGCCTCACCGTTCTCCTCTGCGAACTGCTTGGCCTCCTCGTACGTGACATCCCTCTGGGCCTCCAGGTCAGCCTTGTTCCCTATGAGGATGATCACCTGGGGGAATGGAGGTTGGGGTGGTCAGAGGTCACAGACAGCACTGTAAACATGGCTTTGTGGCTGCAGTGTCCACGGTAGTATTAGCAAACCTAGTGGCCGGCCTTTAAACCTCATGCTGTCCTTTGGGTCAAACTGACCCAGCGCACTAGCTCTTTGTGGCAGATAGAGGGCGCTAAACCTTATTCTACAGCTTACACACACACATATGATGTGCACTGCTGGCACAACAACAAGTGAGTTTGAAACCCGAGGACAACAGGAGGGTTAAAAGGCACTAAAAAATAAAAACACAAATATATAAAGAAATAAATAAAAGAATACACAGCAATGACAATTAAAAAACACACAATCACACACAATCAGATGGGAACCAATAATTGTGTGATTTAATGTGATTAAACAGCAGCAAATTGGAGACCAGTGTAATCTTTACTGAGGAGCCGCTAGTGCCACCGTGTGGCAGCTCTGAGCTAATGCAGGTAGAACACAGAGCAGAGTGCGATACTGGCCTTGGTCTTACGGCGGCGTGAGCTGTGCCCCTGTTAACCCTTGTGATGTCCTACGGGTCAAAATGACCCAAATCACTAGCTCTTTTTGGCAGATAGAGGGCGCTACACCTTATTCTACAGCTTATACACACATGATGTGCACACAAAAAAAAAACGCAAATACATAAATAAATAAATAATTCATAAATAAGTAAATAAACAAAGAAATACACACAGCAATGACAATAAAAAAACACGCCAAATAATACACCATCAGATGGCGCCGCCGGGTGGCCAAATGCGATATTTTTAAGGACATCACAAGGGTTAAATTTAGCTTTTCATATGTATAATTGCATTATCACCCCCCCTCCACCATGATGCATTTGACCCGGAAATTATGAGAGCAGAATGATGCTAATTACGTTTAGCAAGCACAATCCAATTGGAGGAAATGGCCACGGCACCGGGCCTTCACTCTCTCTCTCACACACACACTCACACACCCCCCCGCCGGAGGAAGAAGAGGATGAAGAGGCAGGCCATGACAGCAAGGGAACATGCTGCGGGGTCGGAGGTCGCGGGCGCTAACAACAAACCATTGTTAGCGTCAGCTAAACACATACTCACAGTATTGGGGTTGGTGAGGTTTCTGGCGTCCGTCAGCCAACTGCTGAGGTGGTTGTATGTACTCCTCCTGTTGCGGAAGAAGAAAAGGAGTGTGTGTGTGTGGGGGGGTGGTTACCATGGGAACAGGCCAGAGACAAGACACAGCGCTCCTGAGAAGAGGTTATGAGGAGCTGGAGGAGGCGGCCGTGACTAAACCACATCACTCCACGTTATGAGATTAAGAGAGCAGGATACATGGGAGATGGAAGTGTGGCTCATTTGCCCTCCTATCCTTTCAGCAGCAATTTATAGGGCTTTATTTGAACGAATGTAAAAGCCTTTTCGCTTCATGTTCACCATCAAAGCACCCATTTTGAAAAGAAAAATGGGTGCCATTTATAGCAAAACGTCTGAATTGTAGCCTCGTTAATTGCTCGAGTAAAATGTCCATGTAAAAACATGCTTCCTGCTTTGCCTTGTTTACGCATGACACCCAGCAGCGCGCTACACACCCTACGCCTTTAACAGGAAGGGGAAGCGATGGGCACACGAGATACCAGGGACTGGCTTGACTAGTGAGGCATCCTGCAGTGGCTGCAGACACAGCTGCTACAAATACAAGACACTGCTCCGCCTGTCTTGGGGTGGGGGTGGGAATGTTGTGGTTGTGGCCTGGCTAAACAATGTAGCTGGGCCATGTGTTTAGCTAGCAGCCTGCTGATGTGGAAGGAGGGCTAGCTTTGGGAAGGGGGCGGGGGGTGGCATTGTCATGGTTACAACCTGTTTAACACCTGGATAACACCGGTCACCACCGGTTAAAGGCTCCCAGCTCAGGAAAGTCCCCGGGACTCCATACCAGGTCTGAACAGGGAAGAATCTAATGTGCTTTGTAGAGAAGCCAAGTCATCTGGGCTCAACGGAAATAACCACATCGAAAACACAGCGGTGATTTGATTCCATCAGCCAGCAGCACACACGCACACACACACACACCTCTCTCTCCTCCCCCATTCCCTCTACCCCCACACACACCTCTCTCTCCTCCCCCATTCCCTCTACCCCCACACACACACACACACACACACACACACAAGCGTCCCTGGTGATGTCGTACAGTACCTGGTGATGTCATACAGTACCTGGTGATGTCATAGACCATGAGGGCCCCCGCGGCCCCCCGGTAGTAGGACCGGGTGACGGCCCTGAAGCGCTCCTGGCCGGCCGTGTCCCAGATCTGCAGCTTGACCTTCTGGCCGCTCACCTCGATGATCCTCGTCCCGAACTCCACCCCGATGGTGTGGGGGCAGTCCGCCATGACTGGGGGAGGGGGGGGATGGGTTACCAGGGAAGGCCACCACCAAGTGCAGTTAGACAGGTGTTAACAGCCCTCACATATCAGCAATGCTGCTGAACTTTAAAGGTGCAATAATCGATGCTGATATACCCAAATATGAATGTACAGTATTCTAGCATCTGAAATATGTGTTATGTGTGCGTGTGTGTGTGTGTGTGTGTGTGTGTGTGGGGGGGGTCTTCCAGTAGACAATCAGATGTGCTACTCCCAGTTGGATGACACACGGAGCTGTTGTGTGTGTGCATGTATGGATGTATGGATGTACTGAGGAGGATGTATGGATGTATGGATGGATGTATGGATGTACTGAGGAGGATGTATGGATGTATAGATGTATGTATGGATGTAGGGAGGTACTGAAGAGGATGTATAGATGTATGTATGGATGTAGGGAGGTACTGAAGAGGATGTATGGATGTATAGATGTATGTATGGATGTAGGGAGGTACTGAAGAGGATGTATGGATGTATAGATGCATGTATGGACGGATGGATGAGGAGATGAGAGTCCTCATCCTCCCTTAAGTAACCTCTCCACCTCCCCCTCCGCCCCCCCCCCCCTCCACACCAGGCACGTGTGTTCGTTTATAGAGACATGTGGCGTCGATGGCAGGTGTATCAATAACTAGCGTTTGTGGCAGGGCTGTTAAGTCTACATCATAAAGCACCAGAACACACACACACACACACACAGGGCCCTGTCTGATCAGCTGACATTCAGCTCGTCATCTCCTCCCCTCTGATGCACACAGGATGTGCGACTGAATGCAGGAGGAGCATCTGGCCTGTTAATAGTGCCTCTACATCACTCCCAGCTGAATGGCAAGTGGGGCGCTGCAGCTGGCTGTCTCACCCCCTCCCTCCCTCTGTGTCTCCCCCTCCCTCGCTCTCTCTGTGTCTCCCCCTCACTACCTCCCTCTCCGTGTCTCCCCCTCCCTCCCTCCCTCTCTGTGTTGAGATCACACTACACTTTTATGTGGCCGATTTCCCCTGGTGGAGAAAGACATCTAAAGCCATTAAAGGCACCAGTGGAGCCCGGCACCCCCCACAGAGACACACAGACAGATAGACAAATACACAGACAGAAAGATATACAGAGACAGACAGACAAAGCTACACACAGAGACAGTTACACAAATACGCCAGACAGACAGACAAGAAAGCAAGACTTACATTTCTTCTCTGTGAACTGGTGCAGTAAACATGACTTCCCCACACCCATGTCCCCTGTGGAGAAACAGAGCGGTACAGAGAGCCAGGTCAATCATTAGCCATCTCGGGACAGAGGAACGGCTTCAGGCCTGCCCATTGCAATAGTCAGGTTGCTGAGGCGCACCGGAAAAAAACAAAAACCAACCGACAAATATTGTGTACCGGCTAACTGAGGTGATCATTGTTATTTAATGCATCTACTCCATCCATCCATCCATCCTCAACCGCTTATCCGAGGTCGGGTCGCGGGGGCAGCAGCTCCAGCAAGGAACCCCA